>JABEEM010003241.1:0-44213 GCA_013363185.1 Fusarium secorum | reverse complement strand
GTGAGTCTAAGTTGTAACGCCAGGCCCATGGACCTGACGCCAGGGGTAGTGGATGGAACCATTGTCCTCTGTTGGCGCCCTCTCTTGAAACCTCTTGAACTTTGCTGTGCCTGATTCTGGTGGCGTTACAACTTAGACTCACTAACACTTCAGGGCCCTCAGGACTCAAAAAGAGGTGCCCTGAGGTGGGGATCCTGCCCGAGGTCAAGTGCCTGAATGCCTGCACTTTTTTTTTTTTTTCTTTCTTGCATCTGACGACACTTCATTCCACGCTCCAGTTATTTTATCTAAGAGTCCCCGAGAAACTAGCTAGTGACTAGCAGCCCGTAAAAATAAAACAAACCACTGAAATACGGCAACTTAAGGGAAACTCGGCACAGACCCGAGCGTCGAAACATCCATAGCAATTGCATTAGGTTGCCTAATAACTCCGGCTGACTTTGAAGTCCTACCTTACATACATACAACTAATTACTTATTGTACTGTCCTGTCCTCAGATGCTAAAGCCGAGGCTTAGACGGCACAATACGACACAACCACAGCAAAACACGATACGATCGATGGGTGCGAGTGGTTCTCACCCCTGAACGAATATTGACACGCACACAAGTACGTTGGACATGCAGCTATCAGCTACAACAGACACTTAGGTTGTTGCAGGATATTCCCCAACATCACAGTCACTTGAAATAACCAAATATGCAGTACCTAGTTATGTCAGTAGGATCGCCGTATTACAAGATCGTTCCCCGGAACAACGTAGCTCTTGACAGTAGCTTTGGAAAGGACTCCCAGAGCTCTTATGCTTATGTAGTTTATAAGTTTCTCCTATATTGAAAAGGAAACAAGTATCCGTAATTAACAGATACACGACTCTGGTGATGCTCGCAGACTTTTACTCCCTATCCCTGTGCACTCAATTCACCTCCATTACTAGCGCTTCCGACTGCTTGATTCAAGGGGGACGGACGATAAGCCCCTTGCTTCTGCTTCTTACTCGCCATCTTTCGGCTTTAACCCCTGGACTCGTCTCCATTTCCAGCCCATCAAGTTCGTCCTTGTCCCACAACCTGTCCTCGTGTCCACGTCAGCAGCCCGCATCTCAAACTCCAAACAGTCCTTGACTTTTTGGGGGGATATGTTTTTTTTTTTTTTTTTTTTTGCATCCGCAGTTCGGTAGTGCCTCGCTCGCTCCGCTGTAACAAAGATCGAGAACTTCTCAACAGCGCCTCCCGTGCGCCACATTTAATAGTTTTCGGTGTCTGAGCCACGTTCCATAAGTTGCCCTCACTGAAGCAGTTGCGAGAAACTGCAACAAATATATTGTCTTGGCGGATGGAGTCTCGCCGTAACTGAATGAATGAGTGAATCCAAAATGCAACTTCGTCTGATATTGTGGGCTATTATTAACACGCCAACCCTACTCTTCATCTTGTTCCTGATCGACACTCTTAGCGCTCAACTTAATCAACCCCTAACGTAGCCGACACCTTCCAGCAGGGATCCATGACGCCCTTTGATGCTACGGGTGACTCGGCGCTGGAAACAAGTTAAGGGATCAATGCTCATCATTAAAGTGTTTCGATCTTTTGTTTCTGTTTGGTGAAGACTATCTGGCCAAACCCCTTCGCCATGGTTATCATGATAATCCAGATCACGTTATTTATAGAATCTTAGCGACCAGATCTCAAGATAGTGTTCTCATCAAGCGTATCAGCTGAAAACTGCCCAGGACCCTACACCAAACGCCTTCAATGGCCACCTAACCCAGCAGAAGGCTCATATTGTTTGCTATAAGTAACCCCCGACTAAAGCGTAGGTAGAGTATAGATCCACATCAGAAATGCTGTCCGTCTGAACTATCTCCCACGCTTCACTATAACTTCAACTCCAAGCACCGTTCACAGCTTTGAGTTTTCCGTCCGGTCCAGCCGCCAACGCCCCATTCCATCCCACGAACCATATCATACAGAACCAGAGCTAATCCATCTGGTCTCTTACCAACCAGGATCGTGCATTTTGTTCTTATATTATTATTTTGAAAGGGGAAAGGGTATCGACACTTGCGTCATCAACAATCGCGTATGAAACAAAACAAAACAAACGGCCATGTTGTCGATGGCCGGAATCAAGCTCGACCTCATAAAATGCAGAAATGCATAAGATCTTTCTTTGCCCTATAGAATTAGTAGATGTGGATTCAATTCTTACCTACCCAGAATCCGCTGGTATGGGTGTCTGTGACCCATATTGTGTCGTTCAGAACATGTTGCATTCTTACCACCAGGAAAACTTCTGCAACAATAGCGTTGAGAACAACGACAAAGGTCAAGGACCTGACTGTCGAGTTCAGATAGCCACTGGGCATCATATTACCGGCAGCTGTTGAATTTTAGTTATTGAAGAGGGGGTTGTTTGTCGATATTGGAGAATGTTGCGGTTAGTTTGGAGGCGAAATCATTCAAGGACGACGGCGCTTGGCATCTGCATGACGTTAGTCGACTTTGCGACTTAGCTGAGGATCTTCTTAACGCACCTTGCTCATCCTCTGCATTTACATCATCGTCATCACCACGGGCTCGTTTACCAGCAACCGAAGGAGTGCTTGGTGCTTGGTCTTCTGGTTCATGTTCATCTCTCCAGTCGATTTCGTCCAGGTCGTCATCGTCGGTCTTCCTTTTCTCGGCTGTCTCTACTGTTGCAGAGGCCACTCCGAGGTCAACTTTGAAAGAGGACGCTTCCTCATCCTCTTGAAGAGTAGTTGTAGTGCTCGTGTCATTAGTTTGTGCATGGAGTGGTTCTGGCTCGGCATCAGCATTGACCGCATCTTGGGTCTCTGTATTCTCTTCAAGAGCGACATCTCCATTGGACTCGGCTTCCTCGGCGTCTTCGTCTAACTCGAAATTGGCAAATGGGTCAATCTCGCTGTCAGCTCGTGCTGGAGTAACTTCGTCAGTATTATTGAAAGAATACGTTGTGCTGAAGTCAGACAGGGAGCGGTGATGTTTGGATTGACGGGAACGGAGATATTGTACTTTGGGTGAAAGAATTTGCATGGTTCCGTAATTGCACTTGACAGTTTTCCGGAATTCTGCTTCATCTTTGTTATGATCCTCGACATACTCCGCCACACAGGGGGCACAGAGGCAGAAGTCGGGGTAATAGCAACAGAGGAAAGTGGAGGAGAATGAGGTCGCTTTACCATTTTGCTCAAGGTCATCCTCATCGGCAGCCGTGAGGCTGTCGACGGCGGCCTCCGGATCCTCCAAATCAACGGCAGAAGCATTGACTGATATCTCGATCTGAGTCTCGGTTGCAACGTTGATATTGTCTCGATCATCTTCATCATGGCCATCCTGGTTACTGGCCTGCTGGCCATCGACTTCCTGGTCTTTAAACTCTTGACCCTCAGAACCAATGGCATTGGGGTTCGCATGTTCGTCTTCCAGATATTCATCCTCGTTTTCTGCTTCATCTATGTCGCTGTGATATTCGTCATCAATTGGGCTGTCGAACTCGTCCAGTTCCTCATGAACGCCATCGATAGTTGCAGCTGTTTCCAGCATGCTAGTTCCAGTAGTCATGGGAGCCTCGAAGAGATGGATAATTTCATCAAGCCCCTTCCCTGCCGTAGCACTCTCGACGAGATAATCGAAGCGCTTTTCTGCGTTGGGTTTGGTAAAAAGATAGGCATACAGTGGGCGTGAGCCATCTGGGTCCTGGTTCTTGACAAGAAGGTCGAAAATTTCAAGAATTTGACGGAGTGTAACGTTCGACATGATCTCGCCTTGGGTTGTCTGTTTCAAAATGTTAGCGCATTCTTAATATACGTCAGAGCCTTTTCTCACCTCAACAAGTTCGAGGCCAAGCTCATCGACCTGGAGTACCAAGTCATCATCCTCGGCAATCTCATTTTCAAGCTCACTCCGAAGACCAGCAATCAACTTCTCAAGTGGCTCATCAAGAACAGAAGTATTGGCAAAGAAACCATGGGTGGTGGTGGAGAACATAGGAAATTCGTCTCCTTTATACTGTACCGTTATAGCAGGAAAGCCCTCGTCTGTCTTCCCATTCGAATCTTCTCCAGTAGCTGAGTGATCCACATGATCCGCATCAGTGGTTGCGTGTTCGTCATATGCATCTGCGACATGTTCACCCACGTCATAATCGTGACCTTCAGCTTCCTCGACAGCTTCGGTTGTTTCGCCATTTTGCCCTGATGCCAAGGTAGTGGTTTCTTCATGACTATTCGCATCTTCTCCATCGTGTATTTCGTCGTTGTCACCGGATGCGTGGATATTCTCACCACTATACTCATCTGCCTTCGCATCCTCGGCTTCAGCTTCACCAGTCGCAACCTCATAATCGGGCTCTGCTTCTTCTTCTTCTTCCTTTGGATCGCGAGGCTCATTTTGATCATTGTGGTTTGATATGTTATTCTCGTCTCCAGTGTGATCGGATAGCTCTTGTCCGGTTGCAGTGGCATCATTCTCAGGTTCGTGGTCATCTTGCTCTTCAGCAGCACCGGCTGTTCCGTTTAGATCAGACCTTGTTGCGCGGCTTGCGGCAGCTGTTTTCCCATCTTCATGCGAGTCTTCTGGTTCTGCATTATCCTCAAATTCGTAATCAATCTCGTGCGCAGATGCATGATCGTCGGACACCGCATCGCCACGAACGATTATTTCATCCAAAATGTCTACATTTTCTTCGCTTTCAGGCACGTCTTCGTCGGGTGGCTGAGCTGTTTGTATCGATCCCTGAGTCCCAAGCTCAGGAGTCTCGGTCACTTCATGATCCACATGTTCGGTACTGTTTGCTGTATCCTCGACATCATGTAGGTCGAAGTCCACATCCTCGCCCGTGATACCGTTCGTCTCGTAGGCTTCATGATTCACAGCGTCCTCATCTTCTTGCATTTCTCTATCCATGCTCTCCAAGTTGTCATCGTTCTTTTGCAGGTCATGACTGGAATCAACCATGTCGGTATCGAAGTCGATGAGATCGTCCTCAATTTTACCGTCCAAGATTGGCTTGGCCATATCAATGTCCATTTCGATCTCCGTCATGTCCTAGGATTTTGTTTGGATTCTTCAGGGCCGGTGCTTCGGATCGATTTGAGTGGAAGAGAGTTGCTGTGTGAAGGAATCGTGTGCTCAACGCGTTGGAAGCAGATAGAATTAAGGTATCGGGGAAATGTACGTGCCCAAGGGCGGCAGTTTGCGCGCGTCGGGATGAAATCGTAGACGCGGTGGTTTGAATCAGACAGACAAAGACCAGGCTTGGCTAGAAATGTAATTTAGGCTGGTATGCGACATTTGATCCAGGTTGGTGAGATTGTGTTTGATAAAAACGAAGGACGCCCACGCGCGCCGTTCTTATAGTGCTGGAGTTTTTACTTTGGCTTGTCCGTGAAAGAAAAATGTAAAATAGGGAGCCTTTGTTAAGGTTGAAGGTTGAAGTTGAGGAGAGTATATGGACTAGGCAGGCAAGCTCTCTAAGAATGAATTTCGTTGGTGATGAAGCAGTGGGACCCAGAAAGGCTGAGGTGAGCGTCAGGGAGGTAAGAGGCTGACGCTTACCTAAAAAGAGCTAGCGTGGGGTAGCTGGCTGCTGGGCCGTGCTGTTCTTTCCCTTCCACTTCGTAGCAGCAGCTCCTGGGCTCCTGGCTTCCAGGTGGCCGTAAGAGGGGTACGTACCTCTTCAGGCTCCTGCACCTCCCACCGACTTGAATATTGGCCCGCTCTATCTAGCATCCAGGGGACGAGCATTCAACAACTTGCAACTCTCATCGCAATCAACAAACATCTGCTCGAATTAGTCCGCCAAGATGGTGCGCAACATCTACCACTATCACCCCTGCTTACATCATGTACTCATGCTCCCTAGGTCGTCCTTGCGGCTTCGATTTGCACCCGTGGAGGGAAAGCTGTCCTCTCAAGACAGTTCCGAGAGATGCCACGATCGCGCATAGAAGCCCTCCTCGCCTCGTTTCCCAAACTTGCCGATAGCGGTACGCAGCACACGACCGTCGAGCAAGATAACGTCCGATTCGTTTACCAGCCCCTCGACGAGCTCTACATGGTTCTCATCACCAATCGACAGTCCAATATTCTCCAGGACATCGACTCCCTGCACCTGTTTGCCCAGGTAGTTACCAGCACATGCAAGAGCCTCGACGAGCGCGAAATCCTCAAGAATGCCTACGAATTGCTGAGTGCTTTTGACGAGCTTGTCACTCTCGGCTACCGTGAGAACTTGACCATTAGCCAAATCAAGACCTTCCTTGACATGGAGAGTCATGAGGAGCGCATCCAAGAGATTATCGCAAGGGTAAGAAGTTCCATTGGGATCTCCTTCACAGACATATACTTACCCCTGCATAGAACAAAGAGTTGGAGGCCACCGAGGAGCGAAAACGAAAGGCGAAACAGCTCGAGATGCAGCGCAAGGATGCTGCTCGCAGTGGTCGCGGAGCTATGGGTGGCATGGGCGGAATGGGCAGCAGCGGTAGTATGCCCAGAAGTCCTTCCTATCCCTCATACAACCCCCCTTCGCAATCCAATACCAGCACCTACGACTCATACGAGGCGGAGAAGAACAAGTCCTTCAGCAAGTAAGTGGCACTTACAGTGTTCTAGAATACAATTGGCTAACACCTTCGAGACCGTTGGCTCCCAAGGCCAAGGGTATGCAACTGGGTAAGTCCAAGACAACTGACATGTTCGAGCGAGTACGAGGTGACATGGGAGGCGAAATCGACGATTCACCTCTTGTAGCCCCCGCACCCGTCCAGCATGCTGAAGCCGCCGAACCTCGCGTCTCGTCAACCCTTGATCGTGATGCTATCCACGTCACTATTTCAGAGACTATCTCGGCCAAGTTGTCTCGCGAGGGTGCTGTCAACTCCCTAGCTATCAGTGGTGATCTTGTTCTCCGCATCTCAGACCCTAGCCTGACAAAGATCAAGCTTGGCCTCCAAGCTGTTGCGTCACATGGCGTACAGTTTCGTACACACCCCAACGTTGACCGAAATCTGTTCAACGGTTCCAAGATTATCCAGATGAGCAACACTGCCCGTGGCTTCCCGGTCAACAACGCTGTTGGTGTACTGCGATGGAGGGCTTCTCCCAAGGTTGATGATGCCAGCGCATGCCCAATCACATTTACTGTCTGGACCAACAAGGAGGGGGCCAAGTACAACATAACGGTCGAGTATGAGTTGACCGGTAGCGATGCCCTGAACGATGTTAGCGTCGTTATTCCCTATGCAGGTAGCGAGCCTGTTGTTTCAAGCTTCGATGCTACCTATGATGTTTCTGGCGACGCTCTCGAGTGGACAATTGGCAACGTGGATGAGGAGAATCCCAATGGCTCATTCGAGTTCGAGGCCGAGTCCGGAGACGAGAATGATTTCTTCCCTATGACGGTTCGCTTCAACAAGAGCACACCATACATTGACGTTGACGTAAGTCCCTATCCCGACCTGCATACTTGAGGATCATGTTAACCATTTCACAGGTTCACTCCGCGTCTCTTTTGGAAGAAGAGGAGGAAGTGACATTTTCCAAGGAGATCAAGTCTCACGCAGACAACTTCTTGGTAGAATAGACGGAACCCAAAAGTCTTTCGGTTTAGGAACAGCTTCTGGGCGAATTTACTCTATAAAAGGATAGGGATATGTATTTGAGTAGAGCTGGAGATAGGCATTAGTAGGAGTGTCTTGGCGGTTTAGAACCTAATGGCGCAACGACAATTGATGTTTCGTGTTTTGGTCATTCTGTTAATAAGTGGCCGTTGTTCGTCATTGTTGATTGACACGAAATCAGCTTCCATACAGATAATCATTACGCACGCAATAGTGAATGTTGTTGAGTTGAAATACAAAATCGAGGTATTCATATTCATCAGCTTTGTTATCACATTCCCGAAGTTTTCTCTTCCTCTTGGCATATCTAATGAGTATGTATTTCATTCCCGTCTGATCTGGCTGTCCTTCTAGAGCAATATCGTGCCTGGGCTGTATAGTGCGAGTTACTCACTGCTGCACGGTCCATACTCACTAAATCCTCCCTGTGGGCTTGTTGTTGCTCGGTCGCAACTTGCATACAACATTGCACTCTCCAAGCAACACGAAAAGTGATAGTCTACAGCTCATAGGGATGTTGGAAGTCCTCTAAAAATACTTTCATGGGTTGTGTCAACGCCACAGATGAATATGGCGCAGCGAAACCAACTTGCGCCCTTCAGCGCGACTGAGTATCAAGACAGGGCACCTGATGGCTACCCTGTGAGCTGCCCGACTCTAGATCTTTCAGCAACTTGGGACCCAGTGGACAAGAATATACTTGTATATAGACCTCCTGGTCAAGTTGTTTCCAAGATCCATCAAGTTGGTGCGCCGGGCCAAAAAGCACCAGACGCGCAGGCAGTTACTTGGAGGTCTGATGGTCAGTAAGCAAATATTCCATGATCGAGAAAACTACTCATTTAATCATCGTAGGCCAATTCCTTGCAGTCGGTTGGAGTGACGGATTTGTGCGATTGATGGGGCTCGAGAACAACAAGGCAGCTCATCATATCAAAGTTGGCGAATCTCCAGGGAGCAAGATCACGCACATTGGATGGGCGAGTAGCAGTATTGCTGGGAAGAGCTCCAGCGCCGTATTCCAAGCTCTGAAGAATGGTCTCGGTGAAGATTCAACGCGCAATGGGGACGGTCTTCCGTTGGATCTTCCTCGTGAACTGACTTTCCTCGAGGTTGACACAGCATTACCCAAGATCAGCCCTCTTCCCAGCAGTAGTGCCGGCTCAGGGTATGTCCTCAGCTTCCACGGTCGATCCCAGCATACTAACAATCCATTGACAGAGAAGATTCTTTGGTTTTCACGTTGAGAACTGGTATAGACTTCCTCTTCCAGCCCCCGAAGCCCGAGGAGTATGATCAAGTCAGCGTTATGATTATCGGGACCAGCGATGGGCAACTTCAGCTGAGCATATACGATTCGTTCATCATCGGCAGCTTTCAATGCCCTCAGATTAATCCATCAAGCTCGCAGCTAATTCTTCATGCATCGCACCCACATATATCAACCCAGGCTTTACTAGTTGCAGACAAAACAGAAGAGCCAGAAGAAGTGCACCTGGTGCCTATCGACCTTCCCTTCATCTCATCCCACCCTATCAACCTTTCTCTCCTCGCCTCCAAGCTAACCACTCTTCAAAAGCTATTGAGATATCTGAAGCAAGCACAACTTCATATGCAGGTCGAATGGCGAAACACGCGCGAGCTTCCCACAAGATTTCTGCGAAGTATTGAAGGCGATCTCGAAAATCTCGAGATTGGGCCACGAAGTATTGTCCCTACTCTTTACCATTTGGCTGTGACAGGTCACGCCTTCGAGCCTGTACGCGAGTGGTTGGTTGAAAGTCTGGCAGAACGAGTAAGTGACTTGGGAATTCAGGCTTCTCGTGACATTGGCTAAATTCTGCAGGGCCATAAACGATGGGATAAAGCAGTAGTCTCCGGCTTGGAGGGCCTCAGAAATTTAGTCCACGAGAACTTCCTCCCAGCTCTTGATCGCTGTGCAATCATCTTAAGCAGGCTACGAGGCTTGGCTCAATTTCATGACACCCGAGATGACATCGGCTTCACTCTCCAGCAAACTAGTCGCTTGATGGATATTGTTCAATGTCTCCAGCTCATCGGCCACAAAGTATTGATCAACGTGATGGACGAACTTGATAGCTTCACCGCGTTCTCAACATGGCTTCGCTTCCAGATCGACCGGCTTGCCTCTTCTAGCTCCGCGAGCGAGGAACTCACGGAAAAGGAGGCAACCATGGACATTGCAAAGGTTCTGAGTTACATTGAGAATTATCTCATCGATAGCCCGCTTAGACTATTTTTTGACGAAATGACCAGAGAAGACTATGAAGCAGACTGGGCACACATAGAAGGTGGTCCGACTCTGCTTCATGTCCTTGATCAGGCGTTGGGAAAGTGGGAGAACGGCCAGCCCAGCATGAAAGCTCTCCCACGTGTCGAATTTCTTGTATCATATGCCACGACCTGGGCGAATCGCACATTCAAGGGAATTGCAGAGACAAAGAAGCGTAGCGTTCGACTTGGAAACCCAATTAAGCTCTCAGCTGGTCGTGTGGTGTCACATAGAGATATGAGGATGAGCAAATCAAACAACAAGGTGTTTTAACTTCTTTGTGCGACTCATCTATTTACTGACATCGAATTAGGAAACAAATGTGGTTACTGCTTTAGCATCTAAAGAGGCTAAAAACGAAGGTGAGGAGAGCCTTGTTATATGGGCTGAAGAGCTATTCTTGCTAACAGATGGAAGTTCAAATATTCTCCGTCGGCATCGATATTATCAATGGCATCAGTACCAACAGGCCGCCAAAAAGTTGTCGTATCGATCTTGGCTCACGTACATTGATTGATCTAAAGTTTCTCAACGACGAAACACTTGTCATACTAAGTAACAGTCAAGGTGAGCTAATGGGAAGTTTCTTTATGTAACAAGCATGATGCTAATGTTGCAAAAAGATACCGGACCGCAAGTTGTCTGCGTACCTATCCGAGCAGAAAGGCTTACATATGCCGAATACGATCCCAACAGGCTTAGTGAGACACCTTGCGTATCAGTTGATGGATTTACGGCCTACTCTTTTCCTGAGAAGTCAGTGTCTAGACCATTGCGTATGGAGGTTAACGACAGGAATAATGTCAGGGGCGACATGCCCCAGAGAGTCTGCGTTGTTGAGAGCAATCGCACCACTATCAAAACATTTACTTTCCCGTAGCTCAAGCTGTCACGCGGTTCACTTCGATAAAAATCAAGGTAGAAATGGGAGAACTTGGAAGGGAATCCGAACCCGGCGTCATGGACTCTCAAAAACAGGTGTTGACAAGGACGCTAGCTTAAATAATTTACAAGGTAGAACAGGAATATGAAGTGCCTCCCCATTTCACTCATGGCAGTCGAGTTACTGCTGCCGAGGCTTAGTGATGTTGAAGAACTCGGTTAATCCCTCAACAACGGCCTCGACATTCATGTTGACCAGGGGCATGCTATCGTACGAGTCCTCCTTCATAATAGCAACAAGAGCCAAGTAACGGTCCACCTCACGCAGCATGATGGGCTTGTTTCCGTCGTGTAGGACAAGACAGCTTTCTGCAGTGTTGCAGCCAATCTGTTTATCGATAGGCGCGCTCCAAGGTTCACCCTCCAGACGACGCCGCCCTTCATCACTGCGCTGCCACGTACCATAGACCTCAGTTATATCAATGATGACATCAATGTAATCACTGCAAATCTCGTAGCTCGCCATATCAGCAGTTGCGCTGTCAGTGGCGATATAGATCTTTGTGAGCACATCAAAGAGGTATGCCTTCTCGAAACGGCACGTACGGCAGAGGTTGGTAAGCATGGATTCCAGGGTTCCGAGGCGAGGAATGAGCTTCTGGATAACCTTGCTGAAAGCCTCGAAAATAGAATGGTTGTAAATGGAGGTTAGGTGGAAGGTGACAGGGGCGTTCTCAAAGCCGTGGTCTGACAATTCATCTTGGATACGGATGGTGATGTCGCGCTGAATATCGAGCTTGTAGTCATCTGAGAGGCCGTCAACCTTGTGGATGAAGACCTCAATATTGATGTTGGGGTATGTTCGTTGAAGAAAAAGGATCGTGGTATTGAGGCGCATGACTGCTTCGAGGTAGTCATCCTGGGCGTCGATGACCCAGATGAGGGCTCCAATCTCGCTGAAGATGGCCTCAATATCAAATCCTGGGTTCTCAAAGACGTCGATCTGGCCTGGGAAGTCCCAGACTTGGAAATCCATGAATGACCTATGCAATTATGAGTTTATGGTTACCACGGCCAGAGTATTGCTAGCACTAACGCCATGGAGTCCTTTTGAATTCTAGCCGTCGATTCAAGGAATAGAGTCTCGTTCGGGGGCAGCTTGTGGAAGACTACACTCGAGATGGATGACTTTCCGCTCCTATGACATACTGTTAGCTGATGTCTGCTCTCTTCTCCCGCGCATATCATACCTTCGTTGACCCATGAGTAATAAACGCGGCTTCCCCTTAGGAGCTGCGCCAACAGAATTGGGTCCGGGGGCGGCAGGTTTTTGTGCATCCTTTTTAGATGCCGGAGCTCCGCTAATTGACTGTTCAAAAAGACGTTGAAGATTTAGCTGGGCTGGACTTGTTCCGCTGGCAGATGTATCATCTGCCTCATCAAAGGAGCGCGCAAGGTTGTAAATTGGAGGACTGAGTGACATTTTGGGGCTTGTGGGATGGCAATGGAGAGGGGGTAGTTTGGTGTTGAGGGTATTGGGTTATGGTTATGGGTTCTTGGGTTTGAGTGAAACTGGATATCGGGTTTGCTCATGTCACTTGATATACAGCAACACTATCCTGAGGATTTATCTCCTTTTATTGTCCCCTTCCGTTGTCTCGAATCAAGATGGCGAGCTATCAGTGGTTGATATAAAGGGCACTGACGGACAGGGACATGAAATACCCGCCAACTGGCAGCACCTGATACATCGGCGCAAAAGGATCCCACCCATTGCATTATCAGGCGAAATGAAGGCGTAGAAGGCTCCAGCTGGCGGGATTGGACGTGATGAGGCTTCAGCGGTCTTTAAACCCCAACTCGTACTCATACTTGCAGGCCAGCGTGGCTCGTATAGAGCCTCGCCTCACCACGCCTCGCGTTGTATAAGAGACGCGTATCCTCCCACTTGAGGTGACACAGACTCCTCTACACAGCAGCGGCCCAGCCAAGCGAGTGTCCGTCGAATCAGGGCGTCCAAAGTGCTATCAGGACGCTGATGCTGGAATTTTTGGCCAGCGCCACTGCCGAGTACCAATCTTCACCTCGATGGAGGCCAGGGCTTGGTGACATACTGCGGGAGCTGACAGGATAGGAGGAACTCTTAGAGGTGACAGCATTGTTGCGCTGTGCTGTGCCGTGCTGTGTCGTGCTTTGTTGTATCGTGTTGCATTGGTCACACGAGGGATCAAGCGCACACTTGAGCGTCGAGACAGGAGAGAAAAAGAAAGCATGGGAAATCAGGCGCAACAAGCACTAGTATCTTACCTCCATTTTGCTTAGAGAGCCCAGGTCTAGCTATCCTGTGCTACACGATAACTCCCGTCCTAGTTGTCAACTCTCAGAGGCTGGGTTGGTCCAAACGTAGGACTGTGAGCAAGGTTGTGAGGCTGAGAAAGTCAATTGCTAGGCTCAGTGATTGATCAGTGAGCGAGCGTATCGGCGGCAAAGGTTGATTGCTCCGGTGTTTGATTGGCAGATGCGTATACGATGCGATGGAGGACAATAGCCGATTATAACGAGAAATATGGGCATGGACGTTCTATAGGTGATGGATGATTTATGCGTCTCCAGGTGCAGGTTGTTGGAGCAATGACTGCCCGCTCAAGCAGCAGCCGATAGCGCTGAAACTCCCCGCAATCCACTAAACGAAGGCACCTACATCCTGGAACGACCTCAGGTGGTTTTCTACCAGGCCTGGATGTATCCTTATAGACTCATACCTATATGAGTTCATGTAATCTAAGCCAGCTTCAGGTGCGATAAGTGGTAACATCGGTATATATTATCTCATGACTACCTAGGTGCTAGAACCTAGGTAGCTTCATTCCTTGACTGTGAGAGGGCCCCTTTTTTTCTTCCAATATTATCTTGAACTCCTCATCTTAACTGTGGCGCATGCAATCTGAAGTTGGCTACCCTGTACCGAAGCGATATTTGACTTGACAATTCCCTTTATATAATTCCTCGCCAACAAAAGAGCGCCATCGATATTTCAACCCTCTAATCACTTCTGATGGCTAGGTAAGTATCTAGCTGGTAGGGATTTCTGCATTCATTTCCTCTCATTCCGCCTCTCTCACCGCCAAACGACTCGCCGACCTGGGAAACAGGGCATGAATGAAACTCTTCCTTCGCTTTAACGTCTTTGTGTTGTTTTTCTCGGTCTCGGCTTCGTTTTTCGCAGCCTTTCCGAGAGCTTCTGTGTCATTAGATAATATGCCATTCGATGTGCTGGGATTTGATGCAGTTGCACTCTCTGATGCAGTCATCTTACTCTTAATTTCTCGAAATGCCTACTCATGTTGATCAAAACCAGCTCCTTCAACATATCAATATGAGAGACTCACCTTACTAGATCTTCTCCTCGGAGCCCTGATCGAACCTCGACGTTCCGTCATCGCTTGTGTCTCTTCCATCACTTCTGTAACATGCCCAGCAAGTGTGTTGCCTTTCCACCCAGCACAGTCTTCAGCGAGGGGAACGAATCTCAAGAAAGCCTTAGATGGGGAAATCCCCAGGGCCTGCTCCATGTGTCTCTGGAAGAGAACAGTGTTTCGTTTGTTCGTCGTCGTCTGAACGTCTCGAGTGAGAGCCTCGATTGTCATGGTATAGCAAGGATCAGAACTACCACCAAACTGAATATAGATCCCATGTTGGACTGTTATTACGATAGAAGATGCCGGGCGATTATATCGCAACGCGAGGTACTCGGATAGTTCAGTGATGAAGGTGAACTCATCTTCAATCTTGGTACATAGCTGAATGTTAGCGACGTATTCTCTAGTGCCATGCAGCGCGCCGACTTGCAATGACGTTGGTCTTGATTTCTACCAGCACAGGAGACTCATTCCGCATTCGATCACCGGGGTCTTGCGTATGCTTGGATCCAAATGCTTCCTCGAAGAAGTCACTTCGTTTTCTAGTAAGTGTTGGTAATGATTGCTTTCTCGTCACTTTGGCAGCGTCCCCGGAGACAATCTGCTCTACATCTCTTGAGAGTCGTTGATCACTCTCCAGAACAGGATCAAGACTTGGCCTGCTAAGGCGAGGCTTGACTCTTGGCTCTCCCGGGAGTAATCTTGGAGTTGGAGTTGGAGCTGGAGCTGAGGCAGGAGTTTCTTGTTTTTGCCGTGGTTTCGAATTCGGAGGCTTCGTAGAGGTGCGACTTGGGATATAAGGCAAAGCCATCGCTGGTGATAGATGCATGATGACAACAGAAGCTTGCAGAGTCGGGATCACGACGATGTAAAAGGAAAGTTACGAGCGCATGAAAGCCATTGACTGCTCAGAGATGGCTTGTTCATTTGCTACACGTGAGATCTTTGTGCACCCATACTTTGAATACAGTACACAATAAAGCGAGGCGTCTTTGTGCCGTAGCTGGGTGTCACAAGGACTGCAGGTTTCGCTATGTTTCCCGCTCTGTTCTTCTATAAGTGAAACCCGTGTCACGCAATCAACTAACTATACACACAGTTGTGGGTTCAACAAGGACAGTTGACTGTCACTCAGACTTCCTCTTGGCTCAGGCGAGGTCCGACGGGCATAAAAGTCGATCCCGCCTGGTATAGAACATTCATAATCGAGGACTGATCACACAGTCAAGGTGTAAATGGATCCTTTTGTTAGCGAGGATGCACTGCGGCCTTACCTTCTGGGATGATGCTGATGAAACCAGCGCCTGTCTGGGCTGTCTCGTGACGGGAAATGGCCTGTCAATGCTTGTTATTTCATCCTTCGATTCACGCCTTCTAGACCTCGTCTAGCTTGTTTGAGTGGTGCGGGTGCGTGTGTGAGTACGGATAATGGTGATCAATTGCGTGAAGGAATTCTCATGTTACTGTAGCATTCGGGTGCTCGGCTACCCTGGAGATATATGTATACAGAGGTGGTCCTCACGAAGCATGGGCGTTTAGGTGCAACGGATGGCTACCTTACATCGGTACCTACGTTTTCGTGTCTTGTGAATGATGAACATTACTCGGATTGTTCCTAATAATGGGCTGCAGCCATTCTGGACAATGTGTTATTTACCCCATTGTAATGCAAACAATTGCCCCTACGTCTTCTCATATTTGACAGCACCGAGGAGACGGAACACCATAAGTTAGAGTTTCTGCTAATCGCTGCGAGGCATCAGGGGCTTCCAAACTGTCGGAATGTCTATAAAATTATCTATCAGACCTAGACTGACATGGACTGGTTCACAGACTATTAACATATGCACGCGCTAGGCATGGCCGAGCTGTTGGTTCTGGTCCTGGCATTTGTCTCGGCGTGTATGTACTGTACATAGTAAAAAGAAAAGAGAAAAGAGGGTTGATTAATATTCCAAATATGACCTATCGCGATCGAAACCACATCGAGCTTTGTTTTCAGCCCCAGCTCCAAATCCTCACAAGAAAAACAGAAGAGGCTAGACTATGTATCCATTGTATGTATAATGAACCCATGTTTGATGGGTTCCAATAGTCTCAAGCCCCCCTTGGACTGATTATGACACCCCACAACTAATTCCGATCCTTTGACAATTCCATCGATCCAACTCGACTGGTATCTGGCGATCAGACCTGATATCTCAATGATCTGAACCCAGGCCCAAGGCCGTGGGACTCTCGCATATTGGCTCCAATCTCCCAATCTCGATATCAATTTCAAGACAGGGCAGGGCTTCCCGCTTTACGGCTTGGTCCACGAGCGCCCAAGTCGAAGCGTTTCTCTAGGGTGAACTGGTACGTCGCCAACCCCAGAATTATAGCTTCGACGGGAACTAGCATGACAGAGAGCGCTACACCGGCCCGATTCTGTTTGCAGAGTGTGCCGAAGTGAGGCTGCACGTTCATGGTCACGTCCTTCCAGCGACATGTCCAGCTCTGAAGTGAATCGTTGGTGGTAGAGGCATTCACCCCGTAGAAGAAGGACATGGCGATGATGGCGGCGGTCAGGGCAATAGCAGGGGGCACAAATGTGATTGCTGCCTTGACTGCAGCGTTTCTGAGGGCCTTATTTGCATCATGACCGTTAGTTTCAGAACCAGAAAGCAAATACAACAGGAAGAGACTGGGGTTGCCTTACAGTCGGAAGCTTGCCGGCGATCAGCGAGACAAGATTGGCCACAATAACCAGGGCACTACCGACTACCAGAGCTACGGTAGGGCGCATATCGAAGTTGGCAGGCCATAGTTGAAGTAACCAATCTTCCGGGACATAGGTAGCATGGAAAACAGCGAGGGCATCCGCCGAAACACCAAGGATGGCCAAGCCAGCTGCGAGACCGAGGACTGTGAGGCCCAGTCTAGCGCTGTCGATCAAGCGATAGATACGGAAGCTGGGATTGGTTCGAACCGACTCAACATCTGCTTCGAAGTTGGACGCTGAGATCTCTGTCTTGGTACCGATGGACATGTTTCTGCTGGAAGACTCCATTCTGAGGATATAGACCGAGTATATATATGTATGTTGACCAGAGAGGGATCACAAGGAACAAGACTAACGGAATGTTCAAAACCCCAAGACCGGCTGGAGAGAAAAGGAAAGAGTATAAGAAAGATGAAAAGGAAAAGGAAAAGGCAAAGGAACCAAGCGTAAATACGAAAGAGCTTTGAATTGATATTTGAATTAGATCATGGGGATTTGCAACATAGATATACGAGATTGATCACAGCCTAACAAGATCCGTTAACCTTAAGCGACGAACACCTATCACAGTAACAGTGAAGAGACCAATCATATGAAGGCGATCAGGGTGATAGTTGGAAGCGCCTATGCAAGAATTGCAGCATACCTAGGCGCGCTGGTTGGTGTTTGGTGTGAGAGATTGACATCGAATGCTGGGCTGAGATTGGCCGAACTTCTAACTGCAAGAGTTGAGCGTGTTGCCTCGAGCGCTTAGACGAACATTGAGCCACTCAGAGACAAGCATTATTCCCCGAGATGGGAGATGGTTGTCACCAAGATCTATTTTGGGGTCCGTGTCAAACCGTTGACGTGAGCGGTTATGTACGTAGATAGTAGGAACTAGGACATGAAGGCTGCAGGAACGGTCGGCCAGTGGTCACTGAGTTTATCCATCTATCAAGCAGTGAGAGTCAAGCAAGAGACCTCATTCAATTCCACTCCTATCACGGTCACATGCTTGATCACCTGACAAGTCTAGGGAGACGCCACAGCCCACGCCAAGTAAGTCCTGACAGCTTTCCAACGCCCCGAAGTGGATCCCGAAAATATTCGGGGCTAGACTTGGCATCGCGCTCCGAAAAAGTCAAGATGAATCAAAGTCTTCGATGTAACATTTCTTTTCAGCTTGCGGATACGGATACCGTTCAAACCTTTATTACAACAGGGCAGGGGAAAGGTAGTCTTCGAAAACCGTTAAACTCGTCGGTCGGTCCGCTACTTGTCGGAAATGAAACTTGCTGGCTGGTTTGCTTTTGCCAGTTAATACGGATACACGCCTACCACTCACTCTTGCTTCGCAATCGAGGCTGACCGGCCGGTGATGTTTTGATATCGAACTGCTTCACAGTTACATAACATAATACTCGAACTGCCGGGCAGATCGATGCAGCCTGACCATCATCGTTCGTACAAATCCTTGCGGCACAGCACAAGGATACAGACAGCCCAGAGCATGACCAGAGACGACTATACTCTTCCAGAATGTCTATCTATGCGTTAATCATCGCCGTTTCACCGATGGCTGCATTGAAGAGACGATGAACGAACTCGCCCTGAATGATGTCGATATCGTGACACAAAGGCTGATGTTGACGTTGGCATGCGCCAAGATGCTCAAGGCTTTGGGGGCTTGGAGCTCCCTCAAGCCTCAAGGCTCAAACCCCTCTATCAACAAGTTGTTCTCTGGCGCTGTGAGGCGTCGCGGATGATCGACAGTAGCGTTCTCGCCGGTTGTGGTTAGGACGCCCGGACCAACAAGGGCCCGTCCTTTGCATCCATGCAAGCCGCTCCTTAGACGAGTCAATCAGAGTGGGCAATGCAGGGGAAGGGTCTGACATGATCCCTAACGTTCAGTAATCCAAAATGAGCTACCCTTGACATCCTGACATTCTCACAAACTTAGATCTCGGATTCTGGAGAGCTGAGACAGAGACCGGCATTGAACCTTTACCTCTTGAGTACGATGTGTACATATCATTGGCAGACTGCGAAGACTCAACTGAAAGATCCCGGCCCTTGTCTTGAGAACATTAAAATACTCATCAGCAGGATGCAGATCTAATCTAATGCAGTTGTTAATCACCTTCCAAAGCATTGGATATGGTAGGTTGTCTTCGAAAGCCCCGCTGTCGTCTTTGGGCTCAAGACAGCTGAGTACCAGGAAGAGATGGTGGACTACTTGAATTCTACACGTCGTTATGCCGACGGCAATATGACACCTGCTGTTGGGACTATGAACCTAATGCAATCTTTATGTCCTGCAGCTACTACTCTGCCTACCTCATTCCTGGGGCATGATTGGAACAGAAATGACAGTTTGACAGCAACAGATGCAATGCATCAAAGAGCTGAGGCTACTGCAAGACCCTTCGGCAGCCCACATAACCAGAGAGCATGTCTGGCACTTTCAGGTTTCAACGATGACTAAATTAGAGCCGGCCAGACTACCCTACGATGTGCTAGTAATGCTATGATAGTCACCTGGGATCAAGAACTTGGAACAATTGGCTTTGTATGTATGTACCTATGTACATTACAGCCTTAGCCCTTGCGACCGGGAACCGTGAACGGCATGTGGATATAAACTACACAACCGTCACTTTGATGTCCCACACCGGAGAGCGCGATGAGGACGAGAACAGACAAAGAGGCGTTATCTGTGGATCAAGACACCCCTTGGGGAGTGTGTTTCGAACGTCCTCGGAGGAGGAAACAAGAGATCAAGACAATAAAGACGTCTTGTCTAGATCGGAGTAGCATCATATGACATGAGACACGACATGAGAGATTGTTGATATCTTGGATAGGTATGTAACTAAAGGGAGCAGGTATCGTCAGCGTCAGTGCCAGTGTCAATGTCAAAGCCTAGTATTTGATATGGGTTCTGAGGGTTTGTGGCCCCTCCTTGTCATGCGTCGGATCAACGGCCATCCGCAAGTCAATAAGGGTACTACTCAACATTCGGACCAATCGCATCATGGTGTGGGCGGACTGAAAGCCATGACAGGGACCCATGACATGACCCATGTCCCTAGAGAAGAAATGACAAGTCCAATCCTGGGGGAAAGTCTAGCTGGAAATGTTCCGGAGTCGATTGCAGCCGCCTATTGGTCGAGAAATCTACGCATGTTTCCATGCCTTGGCTTGGTAGGGCCCTTCGCAAAAGGAACAGGAAACACAGTCTGAAAGGGGAATAAACGCTTGCGGAGTTTCGAGATATCTACCACCGGCCATTTTCCTCCGTGATGGCCAAGTTCCTGTGCTCATTTCACTAGCAAGATTGCCTGCTTCTACTCCGTATTCTCTGTCGTGTGCGGCTCATGCGAGACACGGGAACGGGGTAACATTGGAGTTGCAGCCATCAATCAGTCAAAACACTATTTGTGGCGGCCTTGAATGCGGCATAGCACTCGACTTTGAGAAAAGACTCAAGTCAACCAGCACCTCTATGATCCGTATCCCACCAGATCAGAGACGTGACTGCCCAAGGGCTTAACTTGGGCTGCTGTTGAATGTGATGTGATGTTGCTTGTGCGGCCTGTGCTTCATCTAGGCTGCAAATAATGCCAGTTAGCCTACACTACATTACACTACACGACACTACACTTCAATGCACCCCCGGCTCTCCGGACCCGAGCAGTCGGTTCTGTCCGTGATGTGCCTGGGCTGGGCTGCCCTCGGGGTGGCATCAGGCTGGCCGAAAGTCCTGTCCTCCTGCTGTGATCTGTCAGGTCAGGCTGAGGGGAATGGAAGCTGCCGAAGGGGGGTGCATGGATATGGAGAAGTGTTTCCGGGAATATGAGCGAGTGCGTTTTGCAGTTTCCGGGCTGTCAAGTGCCCTTCATCCCTTTTTCTTGTCTTCCTTTCTGACTGCTCAAGTCGAGTTGGAATCGAAGTCGTCTCTTGCACAAGCCTCAAACGCAACTCGGGGTTCCTCTCCCGGCAACTTACACACAACTTAACTTAGCCTAGAATCTTCGGACTTTGGTATCTCTTCCGTGGCTTGGGGAGCTGGGTCCATGACCCACGGATGCTCTTTAGGCTTGAGCCTTTACCGATAGGTACATTTACAGTGAGTGAAACTCACTGTGGAAGTTTTGCTCTGCGGGGCATTCTCTCATTGTTGATTAACAAGGATCATGAACGATGTGTCCCTGGGTATGTATGTATGTATGAATAAGTTTGGGTCTGTCAAGGGTATGAACATGACAAGGGCATCAACAACTTGACATGGACATGGATTCTACGGTAAGAGGAGAGAGACTGGACCTTTATTAGCCTAGTCAACTTTTAGTGAGGACCAAATGATTTAGGCATGGATGGGATGGGTATGGGCGTGTGATGGTAAATTGGACAAGACACTCCCTCTCTCCCAATCCCTCTATCGTCATTCACTTAACTTACCTTACCTATTCATCTTGTCTTGTCTCCCATTGTTTGTTATATTTAATATCCTTCACCTGCCCCTCAGTGTTTACTTTGTCTTCCCGAGTCTATCTCGACTTTCAGAACAGAGAAAGAAGAATTCATTGTATTATTTATCTAGTGTTTCTAACACAATCAGAGGCCTTTTGATTCTACTCAACTCTGCTCAACTCAAAAGCTCATCACCATCGACATCTACTACTCTCTACCACGACAATTGACGGTCTCGTGAACGTTGATTCCGCAGCGCATTATCACCGCGCGTGTCGCCTGTGGTTTGCTACTACAGCCACAATTTTAGTTTCTGGCGCTCTTATCCTCAAACGTTTCTTGTAACATGTCTTCTCATACAATGTATGCCCCGGCATCACCTACGCCTCGCACCTTTGTAAGTCAACCAACCCATTCTTCGCTCCTTAAAATTCACAACAAAAGATGCCCTTCTAACACTGTTGTTCTCAGCACAACTTCGAGAAACTCCCCGCAGAACTACGTGTCAAAATCTGGAATTATAACCTTCCTCCTGCGCGCCTCGTGCCCATGCAATGCGGCTCCTCATGGTCCGGCTCCTCAGGCTCCTACTCATGGTCAGGATGTACTTCTCCAGCAACTATTCCCGCCAACCTCCACGTATGCGCCGAGTCGCGCAGTGAAGCTCTGAAGTACTACGGACTCGGCTTTGGCTTTGCTCGTGGTCCTGGTCAGGTCTTCCTCGATCCCGATCGTGATATTCTCTACTTTGGACCTCGCGATGGTTACATGGCCGCAGACTCTCAGTTTCAAACATGCATGTCAATGTGCGATCCTGAAGAACTCGCTCTTGTGCGCCGCCTTGCTATCAACGATGCCCTATTTTGGGTTGACGCAACCTATCGCTCCATGACTGCCGCCAGTCTCACAGTCGAGTTGCTGCGTCGCATTCAGTCGCGTATGCCGGGACTTGAAGAGCTTATATTCGTTCCTCGCGCAGAGGAAACACCAGAGTCTCTATCCTACATAGAGCCAACCATGGTCTATGTCCGCATGGCCCAACAGATTGAAGTCGCCATTCAAACTCTACAGCAACAGACTCCCGGCTGGACACCGCCCAGGTGGAGGATCCTACCACTGAGTGCTTTCCAGAGCGTCGGTGCTGCTTGAGAATAGACCTTCTTACTGAACAAGCTAACAAGATGCTTTTACGCATACCATACTTAGCCACTGAGCACAAGACCCTGCAGAAAGCAGAGAGCGTGGGGGACTATGAAAGGCTTAGGCTTCATGTCACCAATGAAAGACAAACGCTGAGCCTCCGCGACACCCTCATCTCCAAGTGCCGCGCCCACCCACCCACCAACAGGAACAGGTTGGGTGAGGTTATTGGAGAGACGCCAATATGGGCGTCATCAGTCGTTTTCGCATTTGCCCAGCTCAGCTAGGCATCTCATCTGCTTATAGGCCAAGACAGCGACTGCTTTTACTTTATACCCATCCATAGTCATTTTCAAATTTGGGACAAGTGCTTCGGGCGGGAAAAACAGCACCGCTAACCAATCCCACATTGTCTTCATTCTGGAAGTTGCATAGGATTTCATCATCGGTGTTGTGAACTATCAGGTCACAAAAGGGTTATTTAGAAAGGATCTAGTTCACAGAAAGGGGGGCTTGTGGACGATATTTGAAAAGACTCGAGGCGTCATGCGTGTCAGACTTCAATAGTGTGGAATTTAATTCAAATACTGCCCGCATCAATGCTTTTGTATCATAATATTCATACAAAAGCTATGCTACAGAACGATGAGGCAACCCAACGCCAGTTCAATAATGCATGTATAACAACACATCTATCATATCCTTCCACATTCGTGATTCGTTCATTCGTTCGTTTAACACAGATGCGATGCCTCCGTCTGTCTCTAGGTACTAATGCTTACTCGTAGTCTCTTCTGCGGTATCGTATACCCATCCGTATTCGGTGGTGGCGGCGACTCCTTCCGGTGCCGTATCGTGTTGCCGAGTGACGGCATGGGGTTGCGCGGTGTTACCCCGACACGGCCGGAACCCGTCTATTTTGACTGGTCACCACCAGTGCCCATGCCGATGCCCTTCCGCCTGCCCCTAACAAGTGCCTCGAGTGCCTTTCCCATAGCCGGCAGATCGCCGAGCATTGTGATGTGGCCGCGCTCGGTACAGACACGACCGCCGCGAGCGATAGAGTAGCCTTCCGGAAGCATGGCTTCCTTGGCCAAGACAACACCATCGCCTGGTCGGAAGAGAAGATCGTCGTAGGCATCAGAATAGCATATACCCTCGCGACCAGTGACCTGGGCTGCGTATACCGTGGGAATACTTTTGCCGTATAACACAGCGTGAGGAGGATAGGCGTTGGCTTCCTGGTGCCTTGGCGAGTGGGCCAATTCTGAGCGAAACTTGCGAGTCGCTGCAAGTGTTCGGGTGAGATAATCCAAGTAACGCTTACGCTGCAGGTCCGAAGGCTTTGATTCTTCCACATTTGCACCACTTCCATTGAGCTGGGGCGCGATAGGGTTGTGATCTCGGGCAGCCGCCGTTGGCGAAGGCGGCCATTTCTCGCTCTTACTGTCAGCATGAGTCCGAAGAGAGTTTGGGAGGAAGGATGAGAAGGAAGATGACTGAGGACGGTTGCGAGGCGGCAAAGCCGGCTGCATACACGGGCTCAGATGCCACCTGACCCATTCCTGAGGATCGTAAAAGTCGATGGGATACTCTTCTCCCGTATTCTTATCCACAAAGCAAAAACCATCCTCAGGCAGAAAGACGAAGGACGTCCGCATGCTGAAATTGACGCTTGCTGTGAGAAGTTTCTCATTCAGGAGAACTACATCACCGTGGCGAAGAGGGTTCAGGATATTGACGCAACGTTGCGGTGTGCCGCAGTACAAGACCCCTGAGAAGAGATCAGGTCTCTGGTTGACAGCATGCCGTGTGATGATACCACCCAAACTGTGAGATATGACAAGAGCTCCACGAGATCCAGCAGGTGTCCCTTCTTGGTTTGCAGGGAGGTTTTGGAGGTATTCTTGTAATTTACGAGACAGTAAATGTGGGCTCAGGCGCCAGTCATAACCATAGTCCCAAATTCGCAGCTTTCCCGATCGAGCATTATCGCACGAGCGTAGTCTTTTGATAAACTTTCGAGAGACGTCGACAGGGCCGATATGTTTCAGCATACCGTCAGGCTTAATAGTCTCTTCCATTCTTTCCTCATCCTCATCCTCTAGGCCAACTTCGAGATTGACCTTTCGCATGTTGAGGCCGAGTTTCACAGGGGCCCAGACCTGTTGGTGAGGTGGCTCGGCAGATCGTAAGACGGAACCACGGTATCCGCCCATGATCACCAAGTCCCCAGTCAGAGACTCCAGGACGCGATCGAGAACAGCAGATCCATCCTTCGAGCTGACATCGAAGTCCTTGGGGGGCTGAGCGCGATTTGGTGACGGTTCGGGTGAGTGAAATGCACCAAGTGAATGAGTTGACTTCCGTGCTTGGCTGTAAAGCTTGGGCAGGCTAGGCATCTTGAAGTTTGGAACGTCAGGAAGGCTGTCTTTCAAGGCCATGAACCGAATATTGACCATTTCGCGAACATCCTGGAATTGTTCATCGTCACCAAGAGAAGAAGTGCGAGAAAGGCTGTGATATAAGTGACTCTCATCAGAAGTGACCCGTCGAAGAACCCTGGGTCGTACAGACGCAGAGGCTGCGTTAGGATCCCGAGGAGCAGAAGCGAGTCCTCGAGCCTGTTGCGGAGACGGACTAGGCCTCACTTGAGAGACACCAAGCCCATCAGAAGGAATATGAGGCGAATGCTGGGGGGTTGCTGGTGATGAGTGACTCGGGACACCTGACGTACTGGCACTGGCTTTGTCGTGTGAGCTAGAAAAGAACGAGTTTGACATCGAGGGTAACAGATGCGTCGGAGGGCTAAGAGAAGGCCATGCCTTCTGCAGTCTCCTTAGTGCTTCTTGGCCTGCCGACCTGGAACGATTTCGAGCTGGAGCTAAGGCATTTCCCAAAATACTTCCTGATGGTCTGCTTGTGGAACCTTTGGTTGTAGGCTTCGGCTGAGCCTGCCATGGTGAAGGCAAGGCATTTCGGTACTGGTGAGTGGGCGATAGTTTTGCGGATGGTCTCTCTGGGGTAGCAATCTGTGGTACCTGGGGTGTTGTGTCGGGCGAAGATGAAAGATCAGGGCTTGTGTCACCGTGTTTATCGATGGGCACATCGAACAATCCGGCTCGACTCTTGTCTAGTGCTAAGGCTTTCTCGATGGCCGGCGTGTTTTGTGAGGTCAAATGTCTAGCAGCATCACTAAGAGCAGGTTGCAATATTGCCTCAGCCTCATCTTGATTGCAAATGATTGAGTCATCATCGTCCTGAATATCTGGACTTGGAATATCAGGTAGAGGTTCATTCGTCGGTTTCGTTGCCATGGCTCACTTGATTGAGCCCAGTTACAACCCTCAGGCTGACACCACCAGAGGACAAGAACGGGAGTTTGGGTTGAACGGCGGGCTTTGTGAAAAGGACCGAAGTCTGTGTGTATGTTATACAGGCGACTTAGCCGGCAAGACGTGGCACTAGGAGAAGAGATTATTTAAGGAAGGTAAAGTGAAGAATTATCAGGCATGGCAGCTGTGCGGTTCCTCGGCCTAAACCAAATCACAGAGATGGAGAAGACAGACGGTGGAGCTAGACCAGAGAGAAATCAGAAAGGAATCACTCAATCTGTCCAACAACGCGGCTGTGTGTGCTGATCCGGGAAGGCCGGGTGTGGATGGATCCACGATTGATGGTTGGTGTTTAGGTATATGCCGTTTATTCTCTTTCGTTCTCGTATTAACTGTTTTGGGCGGGTGAGCGCAACGTTGCTTATGAAGTATTATTGTTCTCGAAAAGAAAGAAGGAAGTCGACTTTTGAAGTATCAGTTCTGGATAGTTCTAGTGAAAGCTCCCAAGCATTGGCCCTGATCGTCGTTGGTTTAATGAGGTCATGGTGTATGGGATTAAATAAACCGCGGATTCTGGGCCAATTCCGGGCCGACAAGCTGTTTTCTGGGGAATTGATCAACAGGTCATAGGGCGAAGTGAAGGCTGAGGCTGATGATGATCAATTGTGTAATCGTAGGTGGTCGTTATTGATGCTAGGGATAGGTAATGATACACTTAGAACTGATCAACTTTTGGTGTAATACATGGCTTTAGGTGCTTTCTTGCAACTCCCGAATGGCAGGAACGAATCTAGGATGAAAGCTCTTATTCGGGAAGGAGCCAAGACATTAGACCAAGATTCAACACGCACGAGGCAGGAGACATCCACTTGTTCATGTGATAATGAACCCTCAACTTATGGACCCTTTGAAAAGAGGAGATGATTCTATCGTGAGACTCGACATTTACATGTGAAAGATGATAAGAGATACCCACCTAGACAATAGAAGTCGGAAGATGCTTTAGGTAATTCTACAGAAAGTCACGAACAGAGTTGACAACTGCTACCGATCGGAAGGAACTGTTCCTTGCAGCTTTTGGGTAACATCACAGTACCAAGAACTCCTAGTAGCATTGATATGCCAGCACAGCCTTGAGGATTCAAAAGGAATGAAGATCTTAATGCGAAAGAGAGCGAATCTCTTCAAGAAGGAGGCCTCAGCCTTGGCCGTTTCTATGCTTCTTTCAATCTCATGATGATAGCTAATAATCTATCTTCTGCAATTGATTTTATACGTGTTAGTCATGCGAAACTCAGTAGCCACACCTTCACTGCATTTCTCAACGCCATCGTCAACGTCATCCACCGACTTTCTTCCCCTCGTGCTGTAGCCCCACTCGGCCCCGGTCAACGGCGCCGACACGGCCCGGGCGCAACGGAGCTATTACCAAGATTTATTCGCATCGTTATGTCATGACCTCAAACCAGACAATTCTGTCCTTCAGTGAAGCAAAGCTATCATTGACCATCAGAGCCACTGCCAGCTCATGATACCTGCCGGACCTTCACAATGTCAACTCTCGAACCCCGACCTCCGTACTCAGAAGCTGAGATCAAGAACCTTTATCCGCCTCAACTACGTCTGCAACTCGTCCAGATTCTTCTCCGTCATGGCGAACGCACTCCTATCACCGCTCGCTTCACTTCCACAGGCCTTGCACCTTTCTGGCCATACTGCTCTGCGGCTCGTCGTTTAACCAGCGTCATTCTCGATCCTTCTGCCACCGACTTCCATGTTGATCCCGCCGACAACCCAGGCCTTACTACTCTCGAGTGGAAGCGCCGACTCGAGACCTTTGGGCCTGATGATGCGCCTATCTTAGCCACTGGCCGCAATGGCGAGCTTGATGCTATCTGCGATATGGGCATGTTGACCGATCGTGGACGAGAAACAACGTATGATCTTGGCCAGCGCCTGCGCCATCTCTACGTCGATCAGCTTCGTTTCTTGCCGGAAAAGCTCGCTGTTGACACTGACACAGCTGCCATCTACCTCCGCGCTACACCTATACCCCGCGCTCTTGAATCTCTTCAGCAAGCTTTCTATGGCCTCTATCCTCCCTCAGCTCGCGCCTCTGGCCTTCATCCTCCCACAATCCTTACTCGATCACCTGCCGACGAAACCCTCTTCCCCAATGATGGCAACTGTCGACGCTTCGCTTCTCTCGCACGCGCTTTTGCTCAGCGCTGTGCTGATCGCTGGAATGATTCCGAAGAGATGGCATATTTGACAAAACGCCTCGGTCGCTGGATGCCTGAGGAACACCCACACGTTGCCGTGGACTCTCGGCCTCGCCTTAGTGGCATTATGGACACTATCAATGCTACAAAGGCCCACGGTCAAGCCACTCGGTTACCTAAAGAGTTCTACGATCCAGAAGTCAAACGAATTATTGAGAAGATCGGCGTTGAGGAGTGGTATGCCGGATACAAAGAAAGTGAGGAGTACCGCACTCTAGGCATTGGTGGACTTCTCGGAGATGTTGTTTCTCGTATGGTCGGTAGTGCTGAGCATTCTACTGCTGATGGCGAGTATGAGCTGGCTCTCAACAAGAAGGTATCCACTACTACACCACAACCTGTACGATTTGGAATGAGCGGCTGTCACGATACCACTCTTGCTGCCACACTCGCCAGCCTCGGCGCCTTCAACGAGGAGGCCTGGCCGCCTTTCACAAGTCACGTTGCGATTGAACTATTCCGCCACGTCAATGCAGGCGCTACACCTCCCCCTGAAGCTCCTAAGCCCACTGGCTTCCTGTCTTTCTTCGGCCTGGGGAGTAAAGGAGCCCCCCATGCTGGACTGCCACCCCCAGGCATTGGTCGGAAGAAGACTCCAGACCTGACAGAGACCGAAAAAGAGCGCCTGAAGGGTTACTATGTCCGCCTGCGCTACAATGACCGCCCGGTGACTATCCCTGGCTGTGCACCAGGAGGCAAGCATCTTGATGGCGATGAGTCCTTTTGCACATTGGTAAGCTCTAATACTCTTCCCCTTACCAAATCTGGAACCGAGACTGGTATCGTGCGTTACTTACCCTTTAAACAGGAAGCCTTCAAGGAGATCGTGGATAAGTTCACACCCATAAACTGGAAACAACAGTGCCGCGCCAATGTAAGGGATCCAGCCTTTCCCTCTAAGCCCGAGCCATCGGGATATTAATTGTGAAAATCATCTGCAAGCACATGGGAGGTAATCAAGATCCTCTAATATTTGACACTACCCCAGTCCTGGAGACTGCGTGCATTCACCATTTAGCTCTAATCACATTCTGCTCTCATCGACCTCAAGACCTCAAACCGGCAGCTATAAACGAATGAGGTACATACATAAGACACCACCCATGTAGAAGAACTCAACAGCCACAAACATAAATAGACATATTGTTAAGTGATCATATGATCTGCGTTCAAGACTGTAGTGCCTAACCTAACCTAAGACTCCGTAATAGACATAAACGCAGGTGATATATCCTCTCATCCATCCATCCCATGCTGAATCCTCTCCAGTTCAAACAGCGTCTCGTCTCAACCATGAGCGCTCCTATCTTTCACAAAGGGGGCGTATTAATCACAAATCCCATTTCTTCCGAATGCTCTCTTCCTCTCATGAGCAAAACATCAAAAATCGAGACCAACTTGCAATACAAAAAAAGGTACACCGAAGGGGTAAATTATCAAGAAAAAGGGAAATCAAAGAATGAAGGTCTGTAAAGCCCCGAAAATCAAGGACGTGACGCCACAAGCGACGTCGATTACAACGTTTAAGCAAGTTTGTCGTTCAATCTCGCTCTTGATGAGAGTGAAAGCATAAAGATGCAACAAGCGTCATTAGTTTGCAACTTCCTCCTCAACCCAACCGTTCAAGCCTCCTTGAATAGCAAGGCCAAATCCAGAGCCCATACCGCCATAGCTTGCCTGGTAATGATGACCTCGTCGTTGCTCCGTCTCAGCTCCGGGAATACCATTGGAGGCATTTCCACCATTCTCGAATCCAGGAGCAAGTACAGGAAGACTGACCGCCCTGCTATGCTGACCTCGACCTGGTGCTAGCAAGCCACCAATCGTAGTAGCACCTGGTGCTGCACTGTTGGCCGGGTATCCATTTGAAATGCTCGCTGACTGTCCATGGCCGGAAACAGGCACTTGCTGGGACATGGCGAGATCGAGATCGCTAGGAGATGGCTGGGCGGTACCAAACAGGGCATTTTGTTGAGCAGCGATCTGCTGTTGCTGGTGATGTTGTTGCTGCTGGGCCTGGTGAGAGACCTGGTTCAAATACATCGTCAAAGGGTTGCTGTTGGCATTGAAGAGAGCAGCTGATTGCTGGGGAGTGTTGCCGTTTGTGGGAGAACCGCTGTTCTGAGAGCCGTTAGGTGGAGGAGAAGACACACCATCGCCACGAGGAGACTGCGACTGCTGCATCTGACGAGGAGGGTTACCGCAACGATCTTTGCCAAAGTTGACCTTGAACTTCCTGTAGTCGTCTCGGCCTCGGATGGCCTCAATCGCCTTGATGGCGTTGGCGATGTTGGTGAAGTTTACAAAAGCACAGCTCTTCTCACGCAAAGTGTTGACAAGCTCAATCTCACCATACTCGGAAAAGTCCTGTCGTAGACGCTCCTCGGTCCAGGTTTCGTCAAGGTTGCCAATGTATACGTTTCGGGAAGCACCACCGCTCACAGCCAGAGCGATGGCAGGAGGAAGAGCTCCGGAGTGCTTGCCCCAGCCAATCTTGAGGCGTCGGTTGTGGATCATGAGGCCCTGAATGTTACTCAGAGCATAAAACGAAGCGGCAGCGGTGGGATCGATGAAGGTAACGAAGCAAATGTGCTTGTCGGGAATGTAACGGATGTGGTGAAGGAGTCCTCCACGAACCACATTGCAAATCTCCTCAATGGTCGTCTCAGGGTGGATGTTGCCAAGATAGATGGTTCGGTTACCGAGGTTATTGATACCTCCAGCAGTCGTAGCGACGGCAGCAGCAGCAACAGATTGCTGGGCCAAAGCATTCGAGATCAAGTCACGGTCGGCACCTGTGAGCATGTGGGCGTATCCAGGGGCAATGCCCAGGTACTGAGCAGCATTTTGCTGTTGAGTCTTGGAAACATAGGCACAACGATCTTTTCCGTAGTAGACGCGGCGAGGGGCCTGCCACTTGGGCTCTTGAGGAAGCTGCGAGACAGCCTTGATAGCGTTGGCAATCGAGAGGTAGTGGACAAACGCAATGTTCTTCTCGCGGACGATCTTGATTGTGTCAATGGCACCAAACTTACCAAGGTCCTCGCGCAGTTCCTCCTCGCTAACTTCCTCGGGCAGATTGCCCAAGTACACGTTTCGTGAAGCTCCAGATTGTTGGACAGCCAGAGCAACAGAGGTCGGGACCTGGGAAGGCTTACCCCAACCAATCTTGATGTCCTGGCCCTTGATGCAGAGCTTTTTCAAGATGGCATCGGAATGAAAGTGAGTGGCGGAGCTAGCGTCAAGGAACGAGATGAAAGCACAGTTCTTGTCGGGTAGAAGACGGACTGACTCGATTTGACCACTTCGAACATGACCAAGAATCTCCTCAGCCGCAGTGTCCGGAGGGATGTTACCAAGGTAAACAGTTCGGCTGGTTCCTGTAACAACACCGGATCCCATTGAGACGGGAGAGGTAGGAGGCAGAGGTGCCTGCATACCGAAACCGCCAGTAGGGGACTGGGGAGGGTAGAATTGAGGGGCACCATAAGTGGACGGAGACACTATTCCCTGGTATGACTGAGGAGAAATGGTCTGCTGCACAGGGCTGGAGATGCCATTCTGCTGCTGGTTGTTTCCCTGCTGTTGCTGAAATCCGGGGATGCTCTGAAACTGAGGGCTGGCAAAAGCAGCGGGTGTACCGGGCTGGAAAGGGCTGCCGAGAAGCAGCTGAGAAGGCAAAAGGGGGGTAAACTGCATATCAAATGCAGTCCCTGGGGTAGCCATGTCCACTCCATTGTTCGAAGCCTGCTGGACCATAGGCTGAGGCTGGGTGTTGATCGAAGGGATGTTGCCTCGTCGAGGATGTCGGTCGGCGAAGCCAGAGATGTTAGAGTTAAAGGCGCCATGAGAGAAACCAGTATCGCTGTTGGAAGGCTTGGAGGCATGTCCGAAGCGGTTGGCAGGGCCATTAGGGGCACCCTGGCCAACGGGTCCATTTAGGTCTTGCATACCGAGCAGATGAGGGGGGACGAGCGAGTCCCGCCCGACGTGTGACAGTACAGCCGTTTTGAAGAACTGGTTGTGCCCGAGTAAGGCACGGAGAGAGCTGTGAAGTTGGGGGATGATCCGACTGAAGAATCTCAGACGTTCCAAGTCTCAAGTTCACTGAAAGAAGAGCTGTTTTTTCGGGAAATCGGTCAAATCACGAGAATCCAACGAGTCAAAGCAGGCCGTATAACAATGCTAAAGCAACTAGTTATGCAGAATAAAGTCGATAAAATCGAGTATTATGAAGCGGATTGACTTATTCGAAAGAGAAAAAGTTAAGGCAGCCCTGTAAAATGAAAAAGGTCGTTCCAGGAAGCGACCGTTTAGTATGTATGGTGATCGAATTTGAAAGGCTTTCGGCCGAATCGAAACCGTAGGGTTTGGTGAGGCTGAAGATGCAAAATAATGGTAATCGGTTGCAAGAGCGAGTGTATCGAAATGTCGAACGAGAAGCGTAAAGCACGAGTGTGCGTAGCTTTGCCGAGCTGAGGATGATATCCAGGGACAAAGTGAGCTGAGCAGGTAAAAGTATTAATAAAGCAATATGGCCGAAACGAGTGTCAACGAAGCCGAAAAGTGTAGTCTCAACAGAAGGAAGAAGAACGACACTGCATCTGCCAAGGAGCAATCAATGAAAGCCCCAGACAGTGAGTGAGTATGAGAGACGAGACTTGACGAAGAAGAGAAGAGACAAAAGTCGGCATCGATGAGAGGACGGCACAGATGTGGAGGGAAGAAGGAGTCAAAGGAGGGAGGGAGAGGGATGAATTTCGATGCCGTCTAGGTTGACCTCCAAAAGATCAGGGACCAGGAAACACAGGGGGTGTGTTGGGTGAGCCTCAGGCCGACAAGTAATGTAATAGAAGCTCAAGTGATTAGCTGTGGGCGGTAGACCATAGCCTGTAGGTACAAAGAGGCCAGTCCAGTAGGTTGGAAATAATGCAAGGTAATAATGCTCAAATGAGCAAAGAGGTGCCAGGGAGGGAGAGAAAAAAAAAGGCCAGACAAACCTGGTAGGGAATGAGGTGGAGGAGGGTTCGGTGGGTGGGTGGAGTTGTAGATTGAGAAGGGATAATTATGAAATGAAAGAAGAAGAAATAAGAAGAACAGGTAGGGTACTAGGGTAGATGTTGAGGTTATGAGAAGAGGAGGTTGATAATAAGAATGGAAGTTAGGTAAAGAAGGAATGTATGAAGTTAAGAAGATTGAGAACGGAAAGAATGATCAAAGACGACTTGTTGATCATGAAAAGAAGACATGAAAGAGCTGATGAACGGCAAGAATGAATGCAGCAATCCAATGGTGATAAAATAATTATGTACAACATGCTAACTAACTCAGTGCCTCCGCTAACCAACTGCATGGATGAATAGAGTCATGAGGTGGTCAATTCACGGTCATGGTGGAAAGGACAGAAGACAAGAGACAGTGAGTGAGTGAGTGAGTGAGTGAGTGAGTGGATGCACAATTCATCAAACAGCACATGCACAAAACACCAACACAAAATGAACGGTCGAGGCTAAAGTTGAAAGCTATTGGACTAAGACCGAGACGGGCTTAGGGGCTACCGACGACGAACAACGGCGAGCCAGTCAGGAACTGAAAGGAGAAGATTGGTGCATCTTTTCAGGGGGAGCTGAAGGCCAAGTCTCGTGGTTCAAAGAGACAGAACAGAACAGACAACGCATTGCCTCTGCCTCTGTTGGGCTGTGGAGAAGGGGAGGCTCTGGGGCCTGGCTAGCCTGGGGGGGGGCCGTGAGGGGACTTTGGACAAGGGGACCATTGCCTAAAGGGGGTCAAGGTTGGAATTGGCTGCTCCGATAGTTTAATGACCCTGACAGGGATCATGTCGATTAGTTGTCACTAAAGGTCGGTGACGGACTGAACCGAAGTCGTTGATCGTCAGTCAATACCAGTTGAGAATGACAATAGAAACAGCCTGAAGTACAGCAAGTGTATCAGAACATATAGACTACGGCAAAAGGTTAGTCCTGGATAATGAGTTTCCATCAATAGCAGCCCTTCGTCGACCGGTTCCGTCGTTTGAAGATGTCCAGTGTTGGAGATGTGTGTACATACATAATATCATATGCACTGCAATGTTACATACAGACAAGCTTCCCCTTGCGAAACATGCAATCCAATCCCGTCCGTCTATCTGGGACTGGGAGACTGGACTGTTTGTCTCGGCTTGGCTTTCTTGGATCTGCCGGTGAATATCCATCCATACCACGCGATCGATTCTGGGCTCAGGATCAGATAGGGGTAGCCAGTCTGCTATTATTATTACTCTCTGTATGTAATTGCTGTGTAGATAATTACTTTTCAGGTAGGTTTTGATGAAAGCAGATATGACTTGTCCATTCTGAGCTAGGTCGGTTTTGTTTCGGGATAAAATAGCATGATGATGAAATTGAGAGCAAAGCAATGCTGAATAGACTTTGGATGCAGCATATACGAGAATCTATGTACTCAATTCAAAAGTCACCATCAGTGGAAACATTCCTCAACTGTGTCTCTACCAAAGATCTATGACCATGACAGCTCATACGTATCCCAATTTTTAACCAACCTGTGATTACACATCCATTATTATCCATATTCCACAGTTCAACCTCACCTCCTCACCCCTGGCACAAACTGGACCCCTAACTCATTATTATGCATCCGTACTCCGTAAGGCATGGATGGCTAGGATGGGTTATTTATTAATGGGTCTGACGGTCCGCCCGTTTCTTCGCGCTAAACTTGCTCAGAGCTCAAAGAGTAACTTCACCGGCGTCACTTCAAACGCTCAAATGCCCTCAGCGTGAAGCCAGTTTGACAGCTGTATCATTAGAGAGACTCTTGCAGATCCAACAGAGCCTCCAATATCAGTCAGTTCGTCGTAGCTCGGTCTAAACAGCCGCTCGTATAAGACATGCAGAACAAGCCCCCCTATGGCGGCTACAACACCCAATCTTTGTATGTACCTTCAAAGTTCTGTACAAGCACAAGTCGTACAAGCGACAAGACGGAAAAGACGATTCGGTTCGTGTTCTTCCCCTTGTTACATGGTCCCCAGTCGCCGTGAAACATCAATACAGGCCCTAGTCTTGAAGCATTTCACTCCCAAACACAATCGCCTTCAGAACATGGAAGTCAATTCTATTTTCGGAAGCGTCTCAGGCGCTTCGCAGACGCGCCACCCGCTTTCAATGGTTCTACATAGCAGGTTGATGCTGAGAGTCTTGTTCTCCTGGTTGCGCATGATGTTCACCAACTCTCACCCAACTGAGTCGAACAGAAACGTCGGTCTGAAAGTGGCATTTCTTTTAATGCTGCTACTGTTAGTGGTTCCATTTCTGATCCCACGTCCCACGATGCTACGGATACTGCGCCTTGACCAGCTACTACTATCCCATCTTGGCGAACTCCAGACCTCGCCTATATTCCCTGAGAGTGCCATGCCCCCTTTGTGCTGTCAGTGTCAAGTAATTCATCTTACAACCTATGTAACCTTGAGAGAACGTGACCACCTCAGGGATTCATTCATCATATCTATTAGATCTTCAACCGCATCTGCCAAGCGAAACTCGTGGTTAACCATTAGCGACTATCTGAACCGAACTCGATGTAAAACCATGATTCGTCTACCAATAATGGTTCGTACTGATATAGAGTAATGGCTGTCCAATTGCGGGCACCAAAGCTCGACCGTTTCCGTGCCACATCTAAGTTCTCCCAGGCTGCTCACAAGCCTTCTATAGGTCTGAGAGCCGTGGGACTCGAAGGCTTTCGAGTGTTCCCTCAAACCGTTACCTGTAGCACAGACACGTTCCTTTGATACTAAATGGGGTTGCACGGCGAGGCTTCATAGCTTGTTTGCTACTACGGCGAGTTGGTCCAAATAGCCACTCAAGTATTATAGCATCCCAAGTCAGACTTAACAAAGGAAACCTTGCAGGCGAAGCCGTTGAGGTAGTTCCTCCCGACCCTTTTGTTGACTTTACCAAGTTCATCTTATGATCCTCTCTGTCAGTTGACATTCTCAGAATCAGTGGCAGTATTTACCGGGAAACTTGACTGGAAGAACGAGTTAGAGCAGTTCAATGATTTCAATGATGATTTCTTCTGCTATAATATGCACCCTCTCCGTTTTATGTACATTCTTTTGGCGTCAACCAAACCCATGCAAGTCCTCATTATCATTCATAACGCATAACGCCATCCCCTTTCGATGTCACTCACAACTCATCCTTAGCAGCAGCAGCATTACCGCCATTGCCTTCCTTTCCACCATCCTGAAGGCCTCTCTTGACCATAGAGCTAATGATCTCATACACAACCTGAGCAGCAGCCAGAGCGGTCTCCTCACCACCATTCTGGTAAGCAGGAGACACCTCAACAACATCAGCACCAACTAGATTCAGTCCCTCAAGACCGCGAAGAATGCGGATGAACTCGCGGGTAGACCAACCGCCGGGCTCAGGGGTTCCGGTGCCGGGTGCAAAGGCGGGATCCAGAACATCGATGTCGACAGAGAGATACACAGGGTTTTCGGTACCAAGTACTTTAAGGATACCGTCGATTATTCCCTTGGTACCGAGGTCGTCAATATCGTCGGCTGTGAAGCGGACCCAGCCTTGGGAGGTGTCATCCTCGTTGTCGGCAAAGTCGTTACCTGAGAGCCTGGTGCGTAGACCGGCATGGACGGATCGCTCAGAGGATGAGTTTGAAAGGAGACCTTCCTGGTTGGCCATCCAAAACATGGAGCCGTGGGTAAACTGGGTGGCTCCCCACCAGGAAGGATAGGCAGCTGGGTTCCAGGTATCGAGATGAGCTGCGATGAATGTGTTAATGAGGTTCTTCACTAGTTAGCGAAGGGCACAATCAACTCACCATCGAAATGCAGGACCTGGATAGGTTTCCCATGAATCTCGTTTAACGCTCTTAAAGCAGGGAGAGCCAAAGAGTGGTCACCACCCAAAGTCACCAGTCGAGCCTTGGGAGCAAGTGCTGAAACCGTCTTGCGGCGACCAAGCTGCTTGAAAGCCTGGGTCATCTGCTCGCGAGCAATGTTGTTGTCGATGGGGGTGATAGAAATATCACCACAGTCCACAATCTTAGCCCAGTTCTGGTAAGGGTTGATACCAGCTCGAGGGTTGAATCCACGCATGGATGTCTGACGAGCAGACGCAGAGCGAATCGCTCGTGGGCCAAAACGAGCTCCTGGGCGGTAGCTCACGGCTGTGTCGAAAGGAGCACCGACAATAGCAATATCGAAGGGCTCAGTGGGTTCAGTGAGACACTTTACATGGTTGAGATGGGCAAATGTGTTGATGCCAGCAAAGGGCCACTGTGAGGAGTCAGTATATAGACCTCTCAGGATAGTTCATGGTGTTTAATGAGACACTCGGAGCCTTCTCTACCAAGTGCCTATCACATACCTCATAACCCCATTTCTGTTCAAGCTCATCAAGTTCCTCCTTCGTCCACTCCTTATCATCATGATCATGAGAGCAAGCTGTGGCCAGGCCCGCCAAAGCGAGAACGTTCAGGAGCTTCATGATGAGTGGCAGTTGTAATTCACCAATGAAGTCAACTTGCAAATATTTGAACTTAAGAATCACAAGAAAGAGAGAAAGAAGCAGAAGAAGAAAAAGAGAGGCTACCAGTGAGGTCTATATAGTCACTATCTATGCTTCACCCCCATCCGGCCCCACGAGTCAAGATCCATCAGATCAAGCATCCCTCAACTTAATGAAAGCCTCAAAGAGAGATATGATGATCGCCGATTGGCCAATCGAGGCAATTCTGACCGGATAACCATCTCCCCGCAGTTGTCTTTCTTCCCCGCCTCGAGCCCTCTTGAGGTTTGGGGAGCGAATTTGCCTGATTCAGGCATAGAATCGCACGTAGAGGCCCTATGATTTCACTTTTGGGTTGAGAGATAGTGACCAGAAAATGGGTCTTTCGTGTGGAACTAGGTTGAGATAGGAAAGTTGGGGCGACGGCACCTCATATTTACCGGCAACGTTTGGGTATGTATTCTTAACAAAGTCAAATCATCTTCAGCCGCTGAAATGTTTGTCAAACAGTTATAAACGGGGGCATCCTCTAATATTCTTTGACTTTGCAATATCAAGTTCCCCTTCATCTCAAGTGTGGCTCTTACAGACATACCTTAAGTACTGTTGAGGAAGAGGCATCTTTAAGGTATCATATTCTCCAGGACCGTTTTACGGACAACACATCTTTGTTCCATTATGCATCATGATTAATACACATTGCATAGGGCGTACACTTTGTCTGCCAAAGGGCGTAGTACCCTCCGTCATTCACCACACCTTACAGCACTCAAGGAGAATAGTCTGTCATTGTCTCAAACAGGACATCATCCCAGACAAGTAATATGTCCCTTTCAACATCAACTATCATGTTGATCTACAATATACACCGTCAGTTAGCCGGTCCCAAGGACAGTCCGGGCCCGATCCATCTACCGAGCTGGCAGGCAAGGGTTTGCCTACCAAGTGCATTTCCCCAGGTCAAGTACGTATGAAGAGCTTTACCGAGTATAGTAGTTTTGAAGCACTGTAAGATCAAACATACTTGCTGGCGGAGTTGAAAGCGAAGACCGTACTTCATGCCACTATGCTTCTTCATCCGCCGAAACATATCTCAGGGCAAGTTCACTGGTACCAGTCAACATGGTCCATTGAAAGATTCAAACATGAAATACAAAATTTTCTATAACTTAGTATGAATCAAGACGAGACATTGATGTAAATCACCCCAATCGCCAAACTTTCCTATCAAAGCATTCCCGCCTAGATGTGTGAATCGTTGTCTTCGTCCGCTACTGGTCCTCTCTCTTGCCACTTGATCCATCTCGCGAGGGCCAGAGAACAAGATGCATTGGATTCCAGCCTAAAGAAACTCGGGGAGACCACTGGGATAGAAGAGGCTTTTCGGTGGAAGTTCCGGCTGGGGGCTACGCACAGCGGCACCCGGCAGCTCTCGATCGGTGTCACCCTTTCAAACCCTTCTTCCTCTTCTCGTTGCGGGACAGGACGCCTGCTCCCCGAGTTTTGTTCCGCCTCTTAGTTCACCTCATGCAAAGAACGATCACTCTCTTTGAAACCCATATCGTTCCGTTCCACCAGCGCAGGTCATCCCAATGTCGTCTTGCCGTGCCTTCGCCAAAGAACTCTATTCGTGCATGTCTACTGGGCATGTTCCTAACTCAACCAAAAATTCCCAGGGGAAGTAGGAGAAGGTGGTGTCATAGCTCGGCTGCGGCTATCCCATTTCCGTTTATAGGACGAGGCACTTGTGTGACTTCTTTTTAGGAGCAGGGGGCTCAAGTGCTGCAACGATAGCCTGTATAATGCAATCATCAGAACATGTTTCAAGCAATGTTTATAGATGGGGGAGTTTTCAAACAGTAAAGACATACCTCATCAAATACATCCTTAAGCTTATACTGGGTAAGAGCACTGCACTCAACGTACTTGACAGCACCCAGGTCCTTCGCCATTCGTTCACCATCCTCTCGTCGTACTGGTTGCATCTTTTGCTTTGACAGCTTCTCTCGAACACTAGGGTCGTCCCTCAAATCCACCTGAGTACCGACAATCAAACAAGGAACGCCAGGACAGTGGTGGCGGACCTCGGGGAACCACTTCTCGCGGACGTTTTCGAAGGAAGCAGGGGAGGTGACGGAAAAGCAGACGAGGAAGACATCGGTCTGAGGATATGAAAGAGGTCGCAGTCTGTCATAATCTTCTTGACCAGCGGTATCGAACAACCCGAGAGTGTACGGCTCATCTCCTATCCTGTAAGTAATCAGCAAGCATTCTTCGACTGGCCAAGTCGCCGTCCATCAAACATATCCGCAGATCGCCCCTCTCATCACAGAATCCATCACACTGCTCAAGCCAGAAGTTGGTGATGGCTTTCACGACTGAAGACGTCCATTGCAGGTGGGGATACCCTGTGGGGGGCTGGTGTCGATCGATAGGCGTGCAGGTAGACTCACATAACCGTAACTGCGTAGTTGTCGAAGACTGTAGGGACATATTCGGAGGGAAACTTGTTTGTTGTGTAGCTGATGAGAAGACAGGTCTTTCCAACAGCACCATCACCGACGACGACGCACCTAGAAAAGGGGTAAACCGGATTAGCCTCAAGAACGATTGTGCGAATGGCGGACAGGATAACGAGCACGCAGAGTAGATGCGCAGGTATGCTTAGGGTACTTTGCTGTAGGACAATCTCGGTGTAGAGATAAAGCAAGCAAAGGGAAGCAAGCCATGGCATATTATTGCGGCAGCCCAAACCCAAGGGATAAAAACATACTTAATAGTTGCGACAACAGCCATTGTTCCTCACGAAAGCTCCTCGGCAGGAGCTCGTCTATGTTAAAGTGAAATGCAAGCGGTCGAGTGGTAAAGCTCTATTGGCGGACGGATGCGCGCGACTACGGTAAGAGAGCGGGGGGGCTGCGGAGCGGAGAAAGTCGAGTCCAAATAGGTGTCGGGGAGAATATGTCGAAATAAGGATGATAAGTCGAAGGAAGGCGAATATGTTGGGGCTGTATTGTTTGATGGCGGATTGAGGTGGTTGAAGACAAGTCAAGATTGCGGTGGATGCGGCTTTCGGTAGGTCTAGGTAGCGGATTGGTATGGAGTTGCGTTGAGGTGCGCTTTGGTTTGGTTCGGTCTGGTCTGGTTTGGTTTGGGTTCTGGATCTAGGCCAGCGAATGGGTGGAGGTGGAGAGCCTGGGAGTAACTGAGGAGGCTACCTATGGTCGACGGAAACTTGAAACCTGCAACAAGAGGAGGTGAGCGGGAGTGGAAGACAGACACGATTGATTGACGTTCGACTACCAGCTGGTAAAGGGTCCAGTCCAAGCGAAAAGAGAAGAGGCACAGGCGCTGGCAAGAGTTAAAAAGAGAGGCACAGGCCTTGTACAGTGGTAGTGGGCCTCGATGAAGCAAGCAGCAGCGCAGATACCGCCGCAGAAAACCAAGCCAGGCAGGAAACCAAGGCAAAGCAAAGTTGAGGTGAGGTGAGGTAAGGCAAGGTAAGGCAAAGCAAAGGGACCAACACCAGTAGCATTAGCCTGGAGGTACCAGCACAAGGAAGGCAGCCTAGCCTAGCATGGGGCAGGTAGAGCAGAGCAGGGGATAGGAAATGGTATTAATACGGGGACGGGGAGAGAAGAGAGGGGGAGGTTGGAACGCTCAAAGCCAGGCCAGCTGCCAGCACCTCTCCCAGTTCCAGGTTTAGCCTAGACAGGAAAGCTTGCATCCAATGGTAGGTAAGGTACTTTACGTACAGCCAAGTACACCTGTGAGAACCGCCAGCTTAGCAGTACAGCAAAGTACCGTCTCTACTTGATGGGCTAAACAAGCAAGCACCAAGTAAAGGAGGCCAGGCCAGGCCAGGCCAATGTGGATTGGGGAGGTGGATGCGTTACCAGTCTGAGTGGAGGGGACAAGCAAGGTACAACGAAGGGCAAAAGAAATGCACGATGCGAGTGAGGTTATAGGCAGAAGAGAAGAAAACAAAGCAGAACGGGGGTAGAGTTATCAGGCAGACTCCAGGAGGTTCTTTCTGATTATAATCGAAATGGTCGAGTTGGTGGTGAATGTGGTCACAACTCTCTCTGATACCCATGAAGAAATGGACCAACCTGCTAGTGATTAGGTACTAAGGTAAAGGTACTGGTAGCGATGCTGTGCGCTGTCTGGTCGGTAACGTTTACCGACTTCTTGATGCAAGTCCAAGATTCCTGACCAAGAAGAAGTAGAGTGAGTCGAGTCGAGTCGATGATTAGATTGCAGTTGTTGACAAGTGAAACCAAGGGAGTGATATGATAACACAAAGTCAATGTCAGACACAAGAAGCCGTAAGGACGGAGTAATATGGAATGGAAATGAGGCAAGGCCTGGACTCTGGAGCGTCCGTCGATCAATGGATGGCAGGTGGCCAGGTGCAACGGCGATACTGGAACTCTTCTCTTCAGGGCCTATTTAGCGTCATCATCCCAAAGATACGGGACCGTAAGAGGTAGCCCAGGCTTGAGGTGCGTGCAGGGAGGGTCCACTGTTAGTCATCAATACCCAGATACTTCCAGCCACACATGTCGATGTCATAGGGTAAAGTAGCTCTTTATCAAGCGGATATCTGGTTCATCAGCGCCATTCCTTCTATGACAGCCTTATCCCGTACAACAACCATCCAGAGTATCCCTCAGTTGCAAATATGAAACCTTCTAACTCAGGGGCAAATTTTTCTGGTCTTTGACTTGGAAATTTAGGACAAAGGCCTGTCAGTCAGTCCTTTATTAACCATAACAAATACTTGACCTTGACCTTGACGCACTGCGCGAGAACAGTGCTGAATGGCGCAAACAAGGACCCTCTGTTGTTCACGCTGACTTAGACCAGCTACTTTGTTAGTAGCAGAGGACGAATGCGATAATTGATGACGACACGACGATTGAGCCACCTGGCACCAAGTGCTTAAATAAAGTACGAGAACCAAACCAACGAAAAAGGTGGGAAAACAAGCAGGGGAATAGGGGTCAGAGAATAGGACGACGATCCGCTCGTCAGATCCGATTGTTCTCAGTGCGTGCGCTGCTTTGTTGTAAGGATGTTTGTCCTTTGACTTCGCTCCACTGGTGGTGTCGTATATCAGATCGTGACATGTCGGATTGGACTCATTCTGTTCCCGCCTGGTCTTGATTGCCTCGCCTTGCAGGTTGCAGCGCATTAAGAGCCTATCCATCTAGTGATCCAGAAGGGGTCGGGGGGCTTGTTGCAAGTACATAGCTCTCTCTGGTCCATGCCCTTGGTCCCCTAAGATATTCAAAGCTCTCGCTTAACAAGGGGATCTGCTTTACAAGTGTCGAGTGCTTTGATGCCAATGCAAATTGTGACGCACGCGTGACCACTGGCCACTGCGGATTGACGAGGATCTTTGTGTTATGTGTTTCAACCTCCTCTGGCTCGGAGATCCGAATAAAGAAACAAACCCCCTTCACCTAACACGACTACCGACCACTTCGAGTGCTGAGTGCGACGTCCCGAAGCAGGGTAACAAAGGGAAACATCAGGAAGAGGAAGAACAAGAACAAGAACAAGAACAAAACATGCCTGCTGGCATTTGCCGAGTCTCTCGAGTCCCTGTTGCACTGCGACAATATCGTTAGTCTAAGTATGTATGTATCATTACCCTCTGATAAACAACACAACAGCCCTGTGATAAACGGTGACTGGGGAGACACGCGCGGACACAAATCTCGGAATCACTCATCCTAGCACCCGCTCGCTAGTATAGGAACTTACCGACATCAACACTGAAGCTTCAGCCCAGGGATATTAATTTGATCAAGGGCTCCCTGCTCAAGTTTATGCAGTGGAGATCATCCTCGTGAACTTGTCACATATTCATACCCTTAACAGACTTCCAGCTGCAGCTCTGCAGGCTCTGTCACGCCTGTCAATTTCAGCTTGATAATGCTCCTGTCGCAATCGCATGTTTGGGGCTCCAACTTATCAACATGGGACGAGGGGAATATGCAGCTTATCTGCTTGTCTCACCTGCACGGAGGCGCTTTCGTTAAATTGCATATTCTCATCATACGTGATTCAAACTGAGACATGAGCTGCGTTTAGCATGTTATCCGTCGATCTGCACGGTCTCGTGGCTTGAAGAGGTTTATCCAGCCCAATTATATCCTTTTGCTGAGTTCGCTTCTGGTGATGCTTTGTGATTCCCATCTCTGAATAGTATCGATAAGCGTGGAATTTTCATGAACTTTCATTAGGATCGGATCGCCCATTTCTATATACATATATATATATATATATATATAACGTTATGGAAGAACCAATCTTCCTGCATTGCCAAGCTATCGTCGGCGTAGCATTCGGGGAACCTCAACGGGGAACAGCTATCTCTTTGAGCGGCATAAGGCTCCGGCAGGTCACTCGCCCCACATTGCTTACTAACA
>JABEEM010003231.1:0-30944 GCA_013363185.1 Fusarium secorum | reverse complement strand
GAATGAGAACGGGATGGGTTTAATCGGAATCCCACGGCCGGAGGGTGACTCTCAGGACGTTGACGATGATAGTGGGCATTATTTCGACTGGCATTAGAGCAGGCGCGGTGGATATTTCTCACCGTCATAAATCGTTCATTCGTTCGTTTAAATCGTTTATTCGTTCGTTTAACCGTTTGCAATATTTTTGAACCGTTCAAACGTTTGAGGAAATATTCGACCGTTTAAACGGTTTGCCCATGTATGCAGTATGCCGTGCCATAAAGAAAGTCATGCTGATGTTACTACCCTTCTACGGCCTCACATTACTATTCGGCTTCTATCAAGGCATCATAATCGCCCTGTGGTATTCCGAAACTAAAGAACAAAACGCCCGATTTCTCTTGAAAAATGTCCTGGAGTTCAAGATCATGGAGTATTTCGACGAGCCTTACGATAATTGGTCTAATGTCGCACCTGTATTTCATGTACCACAAATCATAAACCCTCTCGAATGGACTGCTCAACTAGGACTCAAGAAACCTGCAGTTTCGGGCGCAGGGGACGAGGAAGCGTTGGCAAGTCTGATGCATTTATACCGAAGAACGCGCCGACATTCGAAGACACAGCAATGGCATCACTGGATCTATCTATCGGCACAGCAAGAGCCTTGGAGACAACCTGACGGCCCGATCCTGCATGATACTTGGGACAAAGCATTTGCGGAACTCTTAGAGTACAGGGACAAGCATGATCACATGGGGCGATCAAACTTCCTTTACGTATCATGCCCAAAGAGCTTCCTCTGCGGATCTTGGCGTGTTGCTGCTCCGGCACTGCTGCACTTCACCACCGAAGGGAACAAAAGTCGATCGTCTGGTAACTCACCTGACCTGCCGAATTACACACCTGTCAACACCCGAGTGTTCGAACTGCCCCTTCGCCAAACAGCCACACCAGGCGTCTTTCCAAGCCACTTTGAACAAATGAGATCTCTCACAGCAAGCGATTCAACCTTCTGGCGAACACAACGTACATATTCCCATTTTCATCAGGTTCTAGGTCAAACAAAACCAGCGCTGAGGGATGCAGAAACGGCATATCCCTGGACTTATGGCTTGCTGGCTAAGGCGGAAAATAAATGGACTCGCCTATGGGCCATTGAAGATACAGACTTGCGGGGATATATCTTTTTACTTTCTTTTGCATTATCTGCATTTCCAACGTACCTGTACAAGTTCGCTCCTACAAATTGGGCTAGCCCGGGATTTGGGCCTGAGCACAAAAGCAAAGATCCACTCGCACAAACGCTTCAGAGCTTGGTGAATATGCTGAGCGCGGAGGAAAGGGAGAGGTTTAGGAAGACAGATCGCGGGGGGCGAATATTGAGGTTGGCGGAGAAGGGGCTCAAAAAGGAGCGGTGGAATACTAGGGAAGAAGTTCTCAAGGATATTGCTAACGCCTTGGGACTAGATAAACATGGGAAGGTCGAGGGTCGGGGATAGATGATATAGCTACACCAGTTAGAGACCTTTGCTTCAGAGCACATTAAGTAGTAGTAGCAGAATAATGAAGTAAACTAATTGCTTGGTGTGAGCTGCTGAGTGTTCTCTTTTTGGATGTTGGGATGAGATGGCCCACATAGGACTGAGGCTATACTGTTTTGAGAAGTTAAGAAGAGAAACCTCATTTCAACTTCTTAAGTAGGTTACTAAGGTGAGAATGGTTATGAAGTTCGGAACTGGACTGACAAGCAAGGATTGAAGAAGCATAAAACTCGCAATGATAGCTCCCCAGATTTCTCTAAATATTAAATCATTTTTTATCTTCTTTATAAATTTCTCATCGGCCACAATATGTGCCCTTCCTCAACCTATCCCACTGAGGCAGGAATCGCAATCTCGACATTGCATGCCAACGACCCCGGAATAACTACAGACACCATCATCAACGCCCTAAAAAGAGATGGTGCCTTGATACTCAAAGGCATAGTTTCCAAGTCTCTATGCGAACAGATTAGAAGCGACCTGAAACCACTGTTCGACTCAGATGTCAAAGATGACTCTGGCTTCTTTCCTCTTACCACCAAGCGAGCAACTGGTTTCTTTGCAACCTCAGACGCATGTGTCGAACTAGCCATCAACCCTCTGTTCCAATCCGTTGCTGAAAGGGTCCTGGGTAGTAAGTACACATACTGGGAAGGTCAAGAGCAGTTGACGGTGTTCGGAAAGCCGTACATTGCTAGTGCTGTTGGGTTTCGCGTTGAGCCTGGTGGCAAGCAGCAGGCTCTTCATAGAGATGATTCGGATTATCATCCAAGGAACTGCGACATGCCTGTGATGCTTGGGTGCGTGACGGTAAGTCCATGCTCTTTCATTAAATAGTTCGGATCAACTAACATCTCTAGGCTTTGACCAAGACGACGAAGGAGAATGGCGCGACAATTGTCATCCCAAAGAGTCATCTCTGGGGCCCTGATAGATGCCCACTTGACGAAGAGGCTATCCCTGGGGAACTGGAAATCGGCGATGCTATGCTCTTCCTCGGCAACGTTTATCATGCAGGCGGAGCCAACATCACCAAGTAAGTTTATTGCACCTTTCTAGTATCATGCAAGCTAACTTGGAAAGGGATGACGCCCGAGAAACTATCGGTATCTTCATGTGCAAGGGAACATTGAGGCAGGAAGAAAACCAATACCTGAGCATTCCCCCAGAAGTTGCCAAGACTCGAAACTTCCCACCAAAGATGCTCCGATTGCTGGGGTATGGCATTTGTCCACCCGCTTTGGGTTTCTACAAGTATCGAGATCCGATGAAGGTCATCTTTGGGATTGAGGATGAAGAGACTGTCAAGAAGTAGATAGTTTGACCTTCAAACTGCTAGGATTCTTCTACCGAGACCTTCCCATTGCTTTGCTAGTATCCGCCAGTCTGAATCCACGCTAGACCAGAACGTCTCAAGAAAAGTGAGAACATCTCCGTGGTGCTTGAATCCTGTGACATCAGCTAAGCTTCGGTATAAATCTCTTACAATGAGTTGTCTGTCGCCATCTCCGTAGCATTCTGTCCCAGCGATGAATATTGGCCACGCGAGGTTGTGAATCCACCCATGTAGATTCTCCATACCAGTCAGTAGTCGGAACAAATCTAACAGACAAACTGTCTCCTCCGGGCTACATTGTTGACCAAGGCATCGCGCAGTGTATAACAGAGCAGCATTGTGGTAGGCGTCAACAAGACGTATAAAGTCTCCACGATCAGCACTCGAGCACACCCCGCTGCTGCCAACTTCCATCAATGTCTCCCCTCTCGCTTGAACAAAATCGCCCCTCCAATCCCGACTTGAGTTCTGAGCTGAACCGCCCCGAGATATAAGCGTCACATCATGAAGAAGTAGTAGATAAGCCGAGAATGACCTATCATCCCCGTACTCAACTGGTCTAATCGCATCTTGCACATCCGTCACGTCGAGAATAGTAGTACATGCGAAGATGTCATACATGGAAAGCTGGTTCTGCAAAAAGCCGAAAAGACTACTCTTAGGAAAGTCCAGGGTGGAGAGAGTGTTGACTAGAGCACGAGCCGCCTTTCGATGGAAGTCAGCAGCATCTGCACCGCCAGTATGAGCTAGCTCGTAAGATGATAGGACCATCATCGATGAAAGCATCCATTCTGCTGTATCGGCAGTGACTGTAAGCTGGGGATGTGCGATCATGTCTTCAACACCTCGCATGATCATCGACAAGACATGGTCCCTATCTTTCTCATAAACAGTTGATGGCGTGAAGTCTCTTGCTGCATGCTGGGCTGAGACTGCGCATATAGCGAGACGGACTGCTTCATTCGTCTGAGCCAAAGGGAGAACCTTTTGACGGTAATAATTCCTTTCTGAGTCGATCCAGACCATTAGCCCGGCGATATTCTTGTCATAGTAGTCTAAGAGTTGTTGGATGTTGCTGTCAAGACTTGGCGAAGAGGTGGATGCTGGAGACTCGGGTATAGGGAATTGGACACCTCTAAGATGTCCACGAAGAGCTACCCCCTGAACCCATCGAAGTCTCAGACCGTATCCAGGGCAGGTAAATCCCCGGCCAAGACATTTCTGACAGCTCGGTTGACCAAGATCGCAGATGATCCTTCGCTTCGAGCAAATCGAGCAGCCTTGGAGGGAATAAGTGAGTGGATGGCTACATTTCCAGTGGTCTTAACCTTACCTTTGCCCTTCGACCGTGGCATTATGTATTTCTCTTCCATGATGCTAGCAATGATCGGAGGCGTATTGGTTGAGATCCGAGTACCCCGCAGTTATATCACGTGCCCAACTTGTGTAAATCAGCCCCTAACCTGTCATATGTTTTAGCTAGCGTAAGAGTATTAGTGTAGGGGCTTTGTGAGAATGGCTCCGGTAAATGCCGTCCATTGAGTTCGGATCTAGCTGTCAATACCCACTAGGGCCCCCTTACTGGGACATATAATATATTCATCTTAGCTTTGGATGCTGGGAGTAAATCCCAGACGATATATGAAATGCTCTTCCTGGGCAACGTCGTTTACCTGAACAGCATGGCCGGTACCTCTGCACGTAATAGTACTTGACATTCTAGTTCTCCCTATTTTCTTCTTTGACTTCTGTGACTTCCTCTTATATTGTCCTTCCTCTTCTTTATTTGGATCTCAACACCATTTATCTTTGTTGAGGCTATGTGCATATTGCCTTCCAAAAGCTGAAGTTAATTGGGATTTTTCGGTGTGTTGGCTTGATATGTCTCGTTGAGACGTCATAAGCTTTAAGCATCAATCAATTCTTGCTTGGCAACTCCATTATAACTATCTGGCTGACTCCGATATCTTCTACCTAGGCAAGGGAGAGAGGTATGTCTCGAGGCACGTGAAGCATCAAGTTCACTGTCTCCCCCGGAGGCGGCCTCGGTGCGGGGTTGACGTGTGCTGCGACGCTGCTTTAATATAGCGGCAAAGCCAGGACTTTCAACAAGGGCTTGAGAAACAAAATGAAGATGGTCGTTGATGAATTCGAAGGTGATGCTTGGTTCGGCAATTGATATGTTGTAAAAGGACTGAGTGTGAAGAAAGAGTGAGATTCTGGCGGAAGAATTTGGGGTAGCCAGTACTCAGCCTTGCAAAGTCACGTGTGGGGTTTTCAATCTTATTGTTATGCTTGTTTCAGCTTACGACGCTGTAAAACTTATTATTAAAGGCCAATCGTCACTGTAGTCCTTCCTAAAAACAGTCGCTCCCAATTACACTATATTGTGCAGTCCCGGCTTATCTCCTGACGCCTCGCGAGAGGCGTCGAATGCCTTTAATCATCGTTCTTCGAGCTTGATGTAATCATCGCTTACATCCGACCTTGGAGGGATCTTACCAATAGTATATTAGAATTGAATCACTCAACTATGAATCTTTGAATTTATACAGAAGTCAGGTTCCTATTAATACTTACAATGGTGCACAAATAGCCGAGCGGGGAGATGTTCGCAATTCGAACCGCTTCTCGAACTATTCCTTAGTCGCTTAACTTATATCATTGTTTTCGTAGTATCGTCCTGCTGTAGAGATAGCAAACTGCATCATTGAAAGACGTCGTCTTTCTTCTTGTCTTTCTAACCGAGAATGTGGCTAGTTTTTCTGCGAGTGGTAACTTCTCTTATCTCGCAACTATAGCCCTAAGTAGAAGTATAGGAACTGGCAGGAAATCTGCTGATAAAGTAAAGAGGTTTATATATATATATCTAAATATAATTAAGACTTTAAAATAGCTTAATACCTCTAAATAGTATTTATACAATATATATATATTTCTAATATATTAAGATAGCAATAAACTTATATTGTTTTTAATCTTTATTCTTCTTAATATATAGCTTATAAAGTTTATAGAAGTCTATATATATTAATTAGACAGATTTTAAGCATTAGTCAGAAATATAAAGGCTAAAGTAAGCTATAATTAGTAGCACTTATTTTGGGTGCTGTAAGTTTTTCATATTTTAATTTAAGAATGAAATCTCAATACAGTTTCCTACACTTAATTTCAGCAGTAAAGAACTCATCCCAATAAACGGAATTAAAGTACATATTATATAGCTTATTCTTAAAGACTAAAAGGATATATTGAAGGATACTAATCGCTTCCATAGACATTACAAATCCAAGGCTTTAATATATGTCGCATATATCTACTCAACTATGAAATCCCTGAGCTTGATATGGAGGTCGACAGACTCCAGGCGTTCAGTATTAAAGAATGCCTCACCTATGATGTGATAGATATCGCCAGACCTCCGGAGGACAACTGGGAGGGGGCAGCCTGAGATCACACAAATAGCATCCTTCCACTGAGCTTTACGAGGTACCACAGCAAGGGGGTTCAACCAGAATTTCCGCGGTATTCCACTTGATCGTAATGCTTTAATGACCGCCGCGCCGACCTGAAACGAACAGACTTGTCGAGACCTTATGTTTCTCTGTATCTGATATAAAGCATCTTTTGCATGATTCTCATCTGGTTCGTCAGATAATCGTCCTAAAGCATAATGAATCAAGTCTTGATCACCGATTGAATCTCCGTCCTGGTCCGCAAGCAGCGTACGGGTTGTTGCCCATAGGGACTTCTCACCCTTCTCTTCAGGGGCGCTCAGGAGACCTAATTCGAGGCATTTCGTATAGAATCCAAACTGTTGCTTGAAATCTTCATCTGTCCAGTCGGTGCGTCGCACATACTCTGGTGAGATGCTTCGCTCAATCCAGCGAACCACGAATCCCTTGACCTTCATCTTCGTCTTCGTACAAAATGATACACTTGCTTTTTCGGTGAATATACTCGACATGGTTTGCAGTTTGAACCCATAGTTATCGTATTGTGCAGCTAAATATGGGCACCATGATGGCATGCTCTTTTGCCATTGTTCTTCATGACTCTCTGGCGGGATCTGGCGGCCTCTGATAACGATAATGTACAAGCTTCCTGTCGATTCAACAATCGCCTGAGCACTTTGAAGAAGTATATCCTTAGCGGGGGCTTTGTAGTTTATCGGGATCCGTTGTTGCAAACTCCGAGGAAACAAATTCCAAAAGGCGAAAATATTGTCTCGCCGATCGTAGCACTGTCGGTCCAATAGGCAATCCAGGAAATGATCTGGGTAATCTTGATCGCCAGTCAGCTCAGGCAATTTCGAGTCAAGATTATTTATGAAGCGATCAACTAATTCTCCGTTTTCATTGGATGTCCGAACCGTAGCAGTAGCTTGCTTATTGATGTACAAGCTGTGAAGTTCACCATAAGACTTTTTATCCACACCGCACTGGATAGTGAGTGACGTGGCGAACTTCATTTCCTGGAATGTCCAAGCACGAAACCAATACGGTCTTTCAGCCAATTCCTTCAATGCTGTTGCTTCCCTTTCGCTTCTCAGTTCATGGCCCAGAGTGAAAGTTAAACCCATTCCCAGTCCTCGATTCAGGCCTGCAAATGCGCTTTGGTCCCCGTCTGCCACCGAAGCTATCGAATCAAAGATCTCATGTGTTCCGGCGTTTGCAATTCCTATCCACGCGATTACTTCCCTGGCATTACCGTAAACCTGGTGCATTTGTTGGATCTGAACTTTCTTTTCCTCGTCATTAAGCTGGTTAATGCATATCGCGTCAATCCACAACGTTCTGTCAGAATCAGGATACCGTAGATAGGTAAGCGCTTCGAAGAGATTTCGTGTGACAGTAGCGCAATGTCCGCTTATGTAGACATATCCTGGATCTTCGTTTGAGCCCCAAACATATGATAAGGCTTCGTAGGGTGGTTTTTGCTCCGCAGGTTTGGCAGCGAGTCGTATCTTTCGCAAGTCGCAGTTGAAAACGTCAGATCCAGAGCCACGATGGAGTGTCATGACTCTGATTTCTCCTTCCTCAAGCTGTTGAGTATAGATAGCGCCCTTATCGACCATCTCTTTGTCTCCGCTGGGTGATCTGATCCTTTGTCGTTTCCCAGGGTACGACTGACGGTACTTGGATTGCCCTGGGTTTTCGGCCATACTAATCGCACTTTCTCTTTCGTGACTTCAGTTCTAATAGACAGCCCACTTGATAATTTCGGATGAGGCAAACACTAAAGGGTATCGAGAGGCTTTTGTTCTATATTCACAGTAAGAAGTGCTTGTAAAACTTGCGGGGTTCCTCCAATGGGAGCGGCAGGCACACGTGTCAAACCTCCTGTGGCCTGACATGAGATCCAATTCCAGAAAGCTTGAGGCTATTCCTCGGAGTAAAACATCCAACCATGATTAACTGCAGGATTATGATATTCCAACCTTGATGCATGAGGTCCCTGGCTAACTTCGCCGCCCCGGGTTCTCATAAGCCCAATAGCCCATTGCCAGCATCTATTCATGAATTTGATTTTCTTTGTTAGATAAAAGGGTTTGCGTTTTACTTATACTGTTTTCTTATTTCCTCTGCCGCCGGCGAAGAGGCGATGCTGATGGCGGTAATTCCGTAGTGGATTTACCCGCAGAGCCCGATTGGCGCTTCATCGACAACTATCGCGAACTCGGTTTAGGTCTCGGGGTCTAGACTCATTCCTGCAAGGTACAGCCAAACGGCCCGCTATAAGGATCAATAGTTATCAATAGTGGCAGCTCGCTAAGCTGAATATTGATCATGGTCCCTGGAAACAGTAAATGTTGACCGTGATGCTGTCAATAGTCTTGCAAAGCTGAGTCGAGTAAAGACTTGGCGGAACAAGGGGTCCATACATAATAAATCAGCATCGCACAATTTTTTTCTGCAGAGGTAAGCTCTCATTCACTCGTTTTTTTAACCAGTTTTATGGTCGCCTTTGTCGGGATCTGTTTCGATATGCAGTCTATTCTTGCACTCGTGGGCTTGACCCTGGCTAATATGGCCGCTGCTGGACCTTGTAAGCCCAGTGGTCCAACAACCGTATCTAGTCTTGCACTTACATCCTCCATCCCGACCGACATTTCCGAAACATCCGAACTCCCCAGCCTAAGCGTTCCTCAATCGGCAACTACAACTCAAGAGGTCGATATCATCATCACCAACGCCATCGACGGAGGAAGCTTTGCCGCTCGCAATGCGAATAACCCGCCGAGCGGACTCACAAATTTCGGCGCGTCAGGAAATGCCGAGTTTCACGAGGGAGGTTGCTACAAGGCTGATGGGAGTCGCGATAATGGTTGCGCTGCATTGACTGCTTCTGGGAACTCAGCTGGAAAGCGAGATACGGGATCATTTGCTAGTATTTGGCAGACTCTGAATTCGCTGAGCACTGGGTCTCAGAATAAGTACACCGTTCAATTTTACTACCACGTTCTTTCTGCTGGTAGCCAAGATTGCACTGTCACTGCAGCTCTTGGCAACAGCCAGTTCTACTCGCAGTCTCTGTCATCTATCGGAACAAGCGTGTCTTGGACTCATGTTCTTCAGCAGGTCGACGCTGAGTCTGCTTCCGCTACCTTTGCCATCTCCATGACGTGCTCTGGAAACGGCATTTCCGTCATTCTGGTCGACTCAATCTTCATCTCCAACCAAGTCACCCCCGCCAACATTGGCAACTTCGTCCTCGACTTTGGTCTGCCCGATACAAACCCAGTCACGACATCCGAGTCTCTACCGACAACCACCGAGCGAACCATCCAGCCCGAGACGACCTCCGCCAGTTTTCCGTCCCAGGCCGACACTACACGTCCCGCCCAGCCCACTGAAACCGCCTGCAAACCAACATGTGACTTCCGCTCCGACTTCCAAACCAACCCAAACTGCAGAGTCTACGGTCTCTACAGCGGTTTGACATACCAGCTCTCCAACCAAGACGACGACGAGACACGGCCTTGGTACGAAGGCGCTGATGAATGTGCCGAGATCTGTAGGACGCTGCCTGGTTGCAAATCAGCGGGTTATATGTTTGCTCCCAAGAAATGTTTCCTCTCAAATAATGTTGTTACTCCTTCTGAGGTTCGGGATATGATGAATGACGGAATTGATGTTGATTGGTATAGCATGGAGTGCTTCGCATGCGCTGCCTGTGAGAATGGATCTGTGGAGACGACTGCTCTTGAGGTTTCTTCTACGCCTGTTAACACTGATACTACTATCGCCCCCGAGTCAACAACTTTCACTACCAGAACCTCTGAGAGCCCGGCGACTACAACGTCCCCAGCTGATTCCTGCATCTATAACCGCGGTCAAGAGTGCGAGTTCAACCGCTTCAAAGACCACAGCGACACCCTCTGCATCTATGGCGCCCTTTTCACCGGCACGACATGGAAAGAACCTCGCGCAGACTATCCCTATCAAGATACTGTCTACCAATGCGCTGCTATCTGCCAAACCCTAAAGAACTGCGAATCCTCAGCATACTTCCAGACCGAGAACCGCTGTCTCTTCACCTCCAAGAAAATCCAGCAATCCGACATGGTAATACACGAAGACCAACCACAAGATCACGCAGTGTGGAGTCATAGTTCCTGCTGGACATGCCCAACCTGCTCCGATACGGCTACCCTCCCTGCAACGAGGTACTGCTCGTACGAACAAGGTGATAGCTGCCGCGCTGTATCTGGCAAACCAGGTGCGTTGTGTAACTACCAGGGCTTTTGGGAGGCGTATAACCAGTGGGACCTTGCGACGTATCCTGATCAGAGCTCGCCTGAGAAGTGTGCTGCTATTTGTATGGCGCTGGATTACTGTGTTGGGTCGGGGTATAAGGATGATAGGTGTATGTTTTCGTTTAGGGAGCTTAAGGTGGCGGACTTTAGGGAGTGGCCTGATTATTCGATGGATGGGACTTGGAGTGATAACTCTTGCTTTGAGTGTCCTGGCTGCACCGCCTAATGGTTGCGGGAATAGCAAGTATTCTTCACCTTATAATAATTATTTAATTCCTTCTTAAGCATCTCAACTTCCTTTATGGTGACAGTGTAGATAACTTCATACTGAATGACTGCCATAATAGTATAGGGTTACGAGTTGCATGTTATTCTTTCATCCCGTATGGAGAGAGGTCATTCAGCATTATTGTACTCTCTCGAGCTCTTCGTCGGTGTCTCACCACGCCTTAACTGGGCGAAACTACTAGCAAAAGCACGACAGAACCCGCGCCATGCAATCTGCGACACCAGCGTCCTCTCCAAATCTCGAAGAAAACGAACGCAGTGGTCAGAGCCATCCAGTAATCCGACGCCAGTCAAATGAACGACATTATCACCGCCGTTCTCTATCCATTGTTCAATAGCTTCTCTATCTTGCAATTGATCAAGGCGTGTAATCATCGGGCGTGCTGAAGTTTCTGCCAAAGATGTACGTGTCTCACTGTAGCAGTATATATAACCCATCGCCACCGTGAGACTTAGTGCATCATAACACGCAAGGCAACGAGAACTACGCGTTGTTTTGAAGATGCAGGTAGCATGCCATAACCCCTTTCGTGCCTTGACACCGTTATTCTTGAAGAAGTCCTTGAGATGCAGTTTAGACTTAATCATCTGCTCCTTGTTCGTCTCCCAGCCCGTAGCAGAGTGCAAAGTCTCGAGCGGAATGAGTCGCAGAATCGCAATGACATGGAAAATTGTGTCTCTACAGTCTCCAGGGTTTGACATGTTTTTGAAGGTCAATTGATCGATCGTCGTGTCTAGAAGAGCATTTTCGCTCCTACTGGTGTCAGGTCTGTGGAGCGTCGGCGCGTGGTGAGTATCACTATTTGTTGAAGAGTTTAGGTATGACGCAAATGAAGACTGTAGGAGCTGCGAAGTGCGGAGCTGGCGGTAGTAATTCCTGTCGTCGATGTATAATTCGAGAAGAATAACCTTGGCGGCAAACGCGTCTGGCTTGGGTTGGTGTCCTGGAAGATCATCAGCCACGTAATAAGTTTACTTATGGTGACAATTACAATACCTGTAGATCCGCCTTGTCTTGACTTCCACTCTGAAGCGTCTCGAGACCTCCATAGCCTTTCAGCGCACGGCAGTTGTCGCGTCGCCTCACGGAGGTTAAAGACCAAGGGAGTACCTAGAAATATATGGCTCAAACACTCCAATACACGTACACAAGTAACTAGACGCAGTTCACTCTCCTCAGTGATCCACGCCTGCCATACCTCTTCAGTATCAGGCTTAGTATGAGTTGACTGTCTGCGTTTGTCAGCCTTGCCAAGAAGATCCCAGCACATCGTCGCTAGGCTACTTCGTTTATGCTGCAGAACGATCTTGTCTCTGTGCGAGCCTGAGAACAGCCATAGAACATGTAAGAGAAAGACACACTGTACAGTTGTTACGTCGACATTTAATATGTTGTCGTGTAGCTGGAGTTCGGGGGTTAGCCAGCGCGTCATGAATAGCATGGTCACCTGTGACTCTACTTACAGGGAGTTCAACAGCTCGAGCTATTAGGTCACATAACGCAGTGGTATAGTCTTCTGCACCTTGGATCTCAGAGTAATGACTTCCGACTGCTGCTACGGCTAACAATAAGATCCATGGGAGATCAGGGTCCTCCAAGCGGGAGGGATACAGAAAAGGGAACTGAGAGTCAAAGTACTCGAAGTACAGTTCTACAAATGCGTGTAGGATATCATGAGGAATGACTGTTGGTGTCAATTCTCGCCGCTGTGTCTTGTAGAAATTGTTCAACCCTTCTACAGCGTGTTGAGGTATCTCATGAGTATGCCCAAAGACTTCAGCCCCAGCCATTTGCAGACCAATATCTTCCGTCTCCGGGAACGGGTGGCATGCCTGCGCGAAAGCGGAACATATGCTTTCCGGGCTTAAATACGCCGAGGCTTCTAACGTCTGCTGGGTTGAGGTTGCATGATGCTCTACATCTTCATGAGGATGTGCCATGTCCGGTAGCTCAAGTGGCACCTCCAATTCATCCATGAACCATGGAAAAGAGAAATGGGCCATTGGCAAATTCCAAGGCATCCATGGGTTAACTGTCGTGGTACCGAAACTGCCAAAACCTCCGTTGAGAGTAAAGGTATCGGGCAAGGTTAGTACATTAGGCCAATCGGAAGAAGTGTCTGGAACCGTTGTGTATATGGTGCTTGATGCTATCGTCGGCATCCCACTCGTATCAGAGGGGATAGAAGGAGGATTGTCCCATTCTTCTGAAGCGACATGAATGTCACCAGGTATAAAAGCTTCCTCCTGGAAGTCTGCGCCTTGAGCTGTGAGGGGCGATGAAGCAGCGATGTCTTGGCCTTGTGATGACTCTCCAACGATTATAGTATCACCATCATCACGTCGTGCACTTAAAGCCCTCTCAGGATAAACACACTCTGAATTGCGATTCTCACATCGCGAGCAAGGATGACCGCCATCACAGCTCTGCTTCGACCTTGAACAAGATATACAAGCTTGACCACGCCGACGACGACGTGTTCCGGTTGACCCAGAACTACCATGCAATGCTCTATGACGAACAAGAGTATCACTACAAAGCGTCAGAGAAGAATAGAGTCAGATACAGCGGTTTTACTAGACCTGCGGGAGAAGGACTTGGAGCAGATGTTGCACTGGAAGGGTTTGAGGCCCGTGTGTCGTAGGACGTGTCGATCGCGGTGCTCACGGCGCTGGAACGTTTCTCCGCAATGATCACAGGACAATGGATTCTGCTCCATAGCGAATTACCCCGTCGCGGTACCGGTATGTTTGTTTAGAAGGAGAGGATGGGTTATGTTGAGAACCGACGGGACCATGAATCTCGATGGAGGTGGGGGGCTAACGGTGTTTGGATGGTCTAACGTTAGTGTCTTACCCCCGCCGGCCCCGCTTGCTTTAGGGTAACGGTCGTGAAGCGGCAGGCTGATACTATTAAATGGATGTGTAGAAGTTATTCAGCTGGAAAAAAAGCATTCATTTGACTAAGTGATACTAGGTAATGAGTTACACTTCGGAATAGGACGACCAAACTCTCACATTACAACAAAGTGAATGTAATGTAGTGAAATCTTTCAAACAATACCCTCAATCTTTGGTTATCAACCTTTAGCGCACTTTTCTTCACAACAACAACCATGACGAAAAGTTCCACCCTCGAATGGTTCGGTATGTCCATCGTCTCTTTTCTAGAGATTCTCTATCATTGACTCAACAGGTGCCACAACATTCCGTCTGCGTACACGAGGTGTCACCATCTTCCTCGATACCTGGCTCGACAGGCCCTCAATCTTGAAAACCTATCTACCTGTTGATGATGTCCAAGAAGCTGATTACATCTTCATCTCACATGCCCATTTTGACCAGTCAGTTCTATAATTCTCACGGAGAGACTGCCCTAATTTAGAAAAAACAGCCTCCCCGGCGCAGATCGCATCGCCATCAGAACTGGCGCCATCGTCATAGCTAACAATGAAGCGATCAACCTGCTACGAGAAGCTGGCGTTCCAGAACACCAACTCCTTCCCGTTCAAGGCGGCGAGCGGATTCCGTTGTTTACTCGTGAGACCTGGAATGAAGCTAACTTTGACCCATCGTTGCTCTGTCCCGCTCCTCCGGGAGCACCTCGACGTCCACTGGACAAGCTTGCAGCATTCTCAGTCGATGTCTGGCCTTCACTGCACTGTATGATGCCTACAGATCACCCTGAAGTAATCGACACAGCGACTGTATATAAAGGCACAGCGAGCCCCTACAGCTGCACGCTTGATATCACTATCGGCATGAAATACGGGTTGCTCAAGATCGGGGAGCTCATGCCACCTGAGAAGCTCACCCCTGGCCATCGCTCTTTTATCGAATATGTCGCTGATAGAAAGCGGAATGTCTTTTCTCATAGTGATGGCGGACAGTTGATGTTCAACTTTGTCATTGGTGAGAAAGCATTGCTTTGGAGTGCCCATTTAGGCGGGTATGAGGGTATTCTACGAGATTTGCAGCCAAAGCCTGATATTGCGATCATGGCTATTGCTGGGAGAGCGAATCTTAATGGTAGACCCTTTGATGGTTCGGCGGCTGAGTTTGCGGCCTTGAAGGTTGGTTGGTTGGGGAACCCGTCTCAGGTGATATGGTGTCTACACGATGAAGCGTACGTAATCTTGCCAGAGGCGAAACTGGGATGGAAGACTGACTGATCAATCCCAGATGTATTCCACCTTGGAGGATCAAGACTGAAGCGGCGACGAAGGCGGTTGAGGGGAATGGCAAGACAAAGGTCTTGACGATGGACTTTGCTGAGCCTATCACGTTAGATATGTAGAGCAGTGTTAGCTAGAGATTTTGCAGAGCTCACAGATGTACGAGCTCTGTCTCCTGGTAGTATATACGACGAAGCAAAGTAGCTTTCATACGCGACTGTTCTTGTTACTGCATCGTCCAAGACATAACAACAGCTATCACATCCATGCCCTGTCAATAACGCAAGGGTGATAATTCATAAATATGGGCTTTCTGATGTCTTTGGAAGTATGATTTAGTACATCTTCATGCTTCTGTTCAGTGCAGATCATGCTCGCTTTCGGAGAAAACCAAGTTCTGCTACTCTAACCTGCCAGACTTACACACAAACCCAATATCGTAAGCTACCAGGCTGACGATGCGATCTCGCAGGGAAAAAATATGTAATCTTCCCCAGAAATCATTAGGATGCCGATTATTAAGCTGCTGAGGCTCAGCTGACGTCTCCTCCACCCTCTTCTCGATAGGATCTATTGTCCCCCGCGCGGCCCCGTCGGCTGCTGATCGGAACTCGACTCTGCCACAAGGAGGACCACGTTGAACGGAAGCATCTCCGCCGGTAACTGACTTGAGTCATCTTCTATCACCTATTTTATCTTGATGTACAATGTCCCGCCACGTATACGTCTTGGCATATGCTCTGTCGGCTCGGCACGGATCTAGATTCCGAGTTATACTACCATCTAAAACGAAATTCGTCAAAACTGATCCTACTGTGCATTCATCGTTTTCTCCGATAAACTACATCTCCATTGACAGACACAGCTCACTCCAGCTTGAGAAACGTCCTCAATCGCCATGGCCCAAACTGAGAGTTCTCTATCAAGCTCTACCAGACCAGACATGGACCTCGAGACATCCGAGAAACAGTCACATGTAGAGGCACTACCAGACTCTCAAAGAGTATCCCCCATCAGCGAGACTGAGTATCCCGAAGGAGGTAGGCAAGCATGGCTCGTCGTGGTCGGAGGCTGGTTCGGTCTCTTCTGCACCTTCGGCCTCGTAACATGCGTCGGTGTATTTCTCGAATATTACCAAACCAAATCTTTGGCAGACTACAGTCCCAGCACAATTAGCTGGATCACGAGTCTGCAGGTTTTCTTCCAGGTCGGCGGTTCAGCTGTCGTAAGTCGTGCCTTCAACAGTTCAGGCTATCAAGCTAACACCGCGGTTCGCAGTGGGGTCGTGTCTACGATTCATACGGCCCTCGATGGCTTCTCCTCATCGGCGCACCCGTATACGTCTTTGGCATAATGATGCTCTCTTTGTCTACGCAATACTACCAGATCCTCCTCTCCCAGGCATTACTAAGCTCCATGGGCTCAGGCGCCGTTTTTACTGCTTCGCTCACATCGACAACATCATGGTTCAGAAAGAGGCGCGGTACAGTATTTGGTATCGTCAACTCTGGATCTTCAGCTGGTGGTATAGTACTCCCAATCATGCTATCTCGTCTATTTAAGATGATTGGCTTCGGCTGGACTTTGAGGGCTGTTGATTTCATGTTCTTGGCTTTCATGGCAATTTCGTGCGTGTTAATCAAGTCGCGAACTCCGCCGAAGCCTCGTCCTTTCGCATTGTCGGATTATCAGCGCTGCTTCAAAGAGCCTATCATGTTGTTGACAATGCTTGGCGGCTTTCTCTTCTTTTGGGGAATGTTTCTGCCACTAAATTATATCATCATTCAAGCAAAGGCGAGCGGCGTTCCACCAGATCTTGTCCCATATCTTCTCCCCCTCATCAACGGTATCAGTCTGATCGGTCGTTTGACAGCTGGTGCACTAGCAGATATCATCGGTCAGTTCAATTGCATGTTGATAATCACCGCTTTCACAGGCATCTTGACCCTCGTGCTTTGGATCCCGGGCAGTCAAAGCACAGCAGCTATTATGGCATATGCTGTTGCCTTTGGTTACGGCTCGGGTGGCTACGTGTCCATCTTCCCTGGCTGTGTCGGACAGATCAGCCCAATTGAAGAGATTGGTACACGCATTGGGCTTGCGTCACTTGTAAATGCATTTGGGGCTTTGACGGGTAGTCCGCTTGGTGGTGCGTTGATCTCAGATAAGAGCGGAAGTGGGAATAGCTTCATGGGCTTGCAATTGTTTTGCGGTTGTACCATGATTGCTTCAGTGTTTGCATATGGAACTGCGCGGTATTTACAGACTGGTTTCAAGTGGACGAAGGTCTAGGGTTCCGAATTAGAAGCTGTCCAGATGCGGATAGCGTTATGAACTGTACTTACAAGCCATGTATCTTCTATCTGCTAGTAAAGGAGAGTTATGGATTAAACTACCCAGTATCTCATTCCCCGATTCCATGCCTTGCCTAATTTTTCTGTTTCTGTATGTTGATAGTCTCGTCTAGGTGACCGCAAGCTAGTAATAGTAGGTAGAGAATATTGATTGTCAATAGCCTCTGCCGCTTATGATTGCCAAGGTTTACGGGGACTTGGGGTTGGCTTCTGTAAGAATTTAAGGCTTAATGATGATTACAACGGGCAGCTGAGAGAAGCGCTGTCTTTGATACGATATAACTTCACTGCGAAGGTTCTCCGATAGGGTGTAAGTCACATAAATTGCAAGGACTGAAGCTCAACAGTTATTGCATTTTTTGACAGGTGTCAATGAATAAATATACAAGGAAAAAATGTAACTCCTCCTAATCTATCATGCACATATGCATCAAGGAAGCTCAGGAGCGTCATCCTTTGGCTCCCAGCCAAACATCCTAAGACAGCTCACAAACCCACTAACTACAAAGATCATCACCCGCAGACCAATAATTATCCCACGTCCAGTCAAACTATCCAAGTCCGGTAACTATCACATCGTCAGCTACAATAATCACGCTACGAAGGGAATTCATACCTGTTGGTTGCTACTCTTCTTAACCCATTCGAAAGCCCTCGGCATCATAGCCTTCTCATATACCGCCAACTGGCCACCAACCTGCCCATCAGTCACACTCCCATATGCATTCTTCAGCTTCGCAAGCTCGAGTAATGGACCAAGTGCATCAGCTGTATCGTGGATCGCATTATTCGCGCCCATTCCTCTGGACGGCAGCATCGGGTGGATAGAATCTCCGATGAGCCAAACGCGCGGATTCGCAATGCTTAGATCTGAGCCGTTCTCGCTCTTAGACAGAAGTTGGTGTCTCCAATCAACGGACGTGTCGTTCTTTGCATATCGCCAAGGCGTCGTCATGATAGCGTCATCGTCGACAGCATCAACCAGTTTGTGAAAGTCAGGATGGAAACCAGCCTCCGTGAGCTTCTCCTTCATCAACCCCTTCTTGTCTTTGACTTGAGGTAGCTGTGCTGCTTCAGGCCCTGTCGTCCATGCCATACCAAGGAACAAGGACGCTTCATCCTCGTCGTAATTCTTTGGTTTAAGGATGTCCGTGTGCTCGGTCTTGGAAGACGATAAGGCTTCTGGTAGATATACAGCGGCAAATACCATGGCCTTTGAGTTACCAGTATAGATAGTGCCCTTCTCCAAAAGCTGTCGCGGTAATGTCTGTAGCACAGACCACGGTAAATGACATTTGCCCAAGTATCCACCATGCCCAGGCGTCACCTCAGTGATGATGTTGTTCAGTCCAATCTGCTTGTTGATACGACTTCCGCTTCCCTCAGCTGATATGAGAACATCGCAGTCTTGATGGGTATCGTCGCTGAAGTGAACCCTGATGCTGCTTTGGCCAGCTGGCTGTCCTGGAAGCACTTCATACCTAACATACTTCCTACCAAACCGGATAGAACCATTCTCCTGCAGTGGCTTCTGTAGAAAGTTCCGAAGTCTCGTTCGTGCAATCGGGGCGCTCTTCTCATAAACTGGAGCTTTACTCAAGTCAATCAACACCTTCAAGTCAGAAGGGCTGAAGATACAAGGGGCAGAAGACACGACTCCTCCAGACTTGCCGAAGCAGGGGAGGAGCTTTTCGTATTGTCCTTCGGTCAGACAGGCTTTGAATCCAATGAGTGCGTGAGCCCCAAGACGGATTTGGTAGCCTCCTCGTTCTGAACCAGCTTCGTCGCGTTCGAAGACGGTTACGTCGATTTGACCATCGGACTTGTTGATGAGGCCATTTGCTAAACATGCGCCGGCGAGGCCACCGCCAACTATGATGACTCTGAGAGGGGCCATTGAGCAACAACAATTAGTTTTGAAAGGTAAGGATACACTGGCTCTTGGTCGGGCTGATGAAAGGTGCAGCTTATATAAAACTTTGGAAGATCACAATTATTATCAAGACCAGAACTATATCTAAAGAGTTCTACCAGCATCCACATATATTCAGCATTGAAGACGGACCAAGTCAGTCGACCTGTTTTGCAGTATTCTATAGCATGATATCTTCGCAACGGCCCCGCCATCAAGTTATCTGTCCAGATTTGGTTAGTACCCCGTCGGTTCCGCCGGCCTCTTGATCAACAGAATCGAAGGATTCCGACGCGTCGAAGCATAACAGATTATGGTAAGAATGTGGCACAGTAACAATGAGGGCCATTCTTACCCCTGCGGTCTAGTTCTCCGCTTCCACCAAGCCCGTGGCTTTGACATCAATATAGGTGAGTGTAGAGTTCGAAATGGCGACTTTCTATAATTGAATAAGAGTTCTTGCTTTAATACGAAATGTGTGCAAGGTAGAGTACGCCTTTACATACGTATGTGACGTGGGCGCAGACCATCGATCTCAATGGAACAAACACGTAGCCATGATATGGACTATATGGGATTAAACCGGAGATAGACAGGTACTTGAGAAGTGAACAGGGGCACGATAACCAGGAATGTAAGCAGAGTACGGTTACAAATCACTAACCGAATACTGAGAGGCTAACAATGTGATCGGGGGCACCAAGTCACAGCACGCTAGCTGACTCGCTGAATTGACTCGGTGAATGACGGGGTAGTCCATCTCGGGCCGAAATGAGAATTATTGTACTGTATGGACCCCGTTTCCTATTTAGAATGTGGCCTCTTTGACTACCGACCGGATTTTATACAAGCAATTGCAGTCTTATACTTACGGGAGTCAATTGAGAAGTTATTGGCATTACTGAGCTTTGTATATCCATCCATTCTACCAGATATCTATTACCTACCAGACGATGCAAGGTTTACCGAGGACGGTGGCTGTTGTCCATACTCCATACTGGAACGTGTCGGAACAAAAGTTACCAGAAGATGAATTGCACAAGGTCTTCACCCCAACAATTATCTACTTCCCGAGGTCAGACAAAAACGGTCATGTTTCCCACAACTCATCGCACCGCCGGAAGAGAGATTCTCAGTCAAAGGTACATGAAGGCCAACTTCATCAAGACTCTAACCAATCAGAGGCAAACCGACCAGAACTATCTCCCGAGTCTGCATTCTCAAGTCCGTCAATCACTTGCAACTTCAATATGACTGATTTTGAGCGCTTCCTACTCAGTGATACCGGCAAAGAAGTGCAGCAAGATATTTATTCTTACTACACTGTCACTCAGCCTCCCTCAAATTCCGATATAAGCCGAAGAAAGAGAAGAAGAGTGGATAGAGTGAAGATGGCAGAGAAAGAGATACGCGAGTATGAGCGCTGGGTTTTTGGCACCTGGGAGAATATCTTTTCAGGGCCCTATACATATTCTGAGTAAAGAATAAAGAAATCAGTCAGCTTCTGCATCATGCAATGCCCTTCAATTGTGATATTATTGTCAATTAATTACCTCTGAAACAGAAAATTGATTGCATCGTTAGCTTCCTTACTGCTGCATAGCCTCGACGGATATTCTAGTTAGCCTCTTCCAACTGCGGGCAACTTGACAGCTCAGGAAACCCCTCATGAGTACTCGGTACTCGGAGAGTCAAGGTTGTTCCATTTCCTAAACCCTTATTGGTCACTTTCGATCAGCCGTATCAGCTGTCAATTCTTCGTATAAACTTTGAATACTGCAACTGCCGAGGTCATTATCAACCCACTTATCGCTAACTGGATTAGCTCTTGTTTTTGTCTCCGCTGCCTCAAATCTATTAGTCCGGCATAACATACGCTTTGACAGCATCTCCCCTCTACCGCAAACTTCCCCGCAAAGCTCTCCTAAAATTGAATCCAGCTGGAATGTCCGTGTCAGATAGTCTGACAAGACTAGACGAGCTTTTGGAAAGCATAGTAGCTCTTTTCGCAATTTATTCCAAGAAAGGCCTAGAGCTGGGATTTCTGGTAAAGCCTCGACCCAGGACTATTTGATCACTTACCAATTGCCTCATTGTACAAGAACAAGCTCTTGGACTCTTATCGATGACGTGAACTCGCAGATCCAGAATTCAGACTACTCATATCTACTATTCTACTCTGATCATCCTTATCATATTTTTTGCAGACTAGCCCGGCCTACGATGAAGTTCTCTTTTCTGAAGGCACTGTTACCACTTCTGGCCTTGGTCGTAGGCGGCTTCGCCCAATGCCCAAAGCAAGTTACGACCTACTCCCCCATTCTCTCCCTCGGCCCCAGCGACGTCCTGTTCACCTCTTGTGCCACTGGTGCTGACGGTCCTCGTGTCTTTCCCATCAACTCGACCACTTTCGATTGGTGGTACTTTGACGCCGTTTCTGATGATGGCGAACACGCCCTGACCGTCATTTTCTTCACCTCTTCCTTTGTCGGATTCAGCTTCGACTTGTTGAATGCAATCGACCCTCTAAACGTGTATGTTTTTTACAACAATGGTGGCGATGGCTTCTCCTTTCCCATTTCCTCTACTTCCGTCACGATCAAACTCGATGGCGATGGAGCTTCGGGTGATTGGACAGGATCTGGTGCCAGTTTCCAAGGAGCGGCAGACCTGAGTACCTACAAGGTCACGTTCAAGAAAACATTGTTGAACCCATTCGTTGAAGGAACGTTTACGTTGAAGTCTGTAAGTTTACACCTCGCCTACGCTGGAATAGTCTGTTGGAAAGACGGAAGTAGCTGATCTCGATAATCTTAGCGAGGCCCCGGTCACTATGTTTGCGGTCCCCTTGAAGCTGGCCAGAACATGAAGGTTCTCCCTAACGTCGGCTGGGTGAATGTCATGCCTGCCGCGGACGCCGTAGTTGACGTGACTATTAACGGGCAAAAGATCAAGTTTACTGGTAATGGCTATCATGATAAGGTATGTTCACAGCTGCCCGTCCCCAAAAAGATCAAAATAATCATTTTGATATCGAGACAAAGAAACTAACTCGGGCCTGCTACTCAGAACTGGGGTGACGCTCCTTTCCTGGCCTCGTTGAACGGCTGGTACTGGGGCCATGCTACGTTTGGCGATTACAACATTGTCTTCTTCGACATGCTCGATAAAAACAACGTCGAGAAGGTGGGCGGTTACGTTTTGAAGGACGGAAAGGTTGTAGGAAATACGTGTACCACGGGACTTCGAGTCCGACCTGTCGGCACGCCATATCCACCAACTCTGGGCTCGACCAATCCGACTCAGATGACACTGAATATGACGCTGGATGACGGCACCGAGTTGGATGCTCTTCTCATTGTGAAGAAAACCCAGATTGACATTGAACTCTACAGCAGGTGGATTGGCTCGATTGATGGAACTGTTGGTGACTATGCAGCCTCGGGCTCTGCCTTGTGGGAGCAGTTTAAGGTTGCTTCATAAATTGAGTTAGCTATAGTTATTTTTATCAGGAGGAGTGAGGGGAATAGCTTGGGGGACAAAAGGAAGAGAAAAGATAAAGAGAAAAAGAGAAAAAAAAGAATAAAAGAATAAAATCCGCTTTTACCTAAAGCACCCTGTTACCAGTACTATTGAGTACATTACTTTAAATGTTAATTTAGTGGAAATTAATATGTGAGAATCTTAGTACGTAGTCTTGTCCGGTGGGAATTAGATAATCTGGGCCTTGGTGTTTCTCAACAATAAGGCCTACCTTAAATTGATGCCTTAGACCATTCTGAATACCTTCAACTTGTAGCTATGAGCGTGGTTTGGTGTGAATAATACTTTACTTTACATTATGTATTATGTAGTTAACAGCTGCCTGTAAGGTAAAAATTTAAGCTGCAAATACAGGTAATAAATGAGAATATATATTAATTCATACTTAAAGCTTATGACGTCTCAATGACATAAAATGAGAATATATATATGTATAGAGTTAAACTAAGGGTAGTTAAATCCTCACTTAAACTAGAGTCTACGATCAGCACCAACTCTTTCAGTGCGCAATACGAGCTGCAATGCGGTTAGTCATGTACTTCTTGGTGTTTCCGATGAAAGCACATGCTACAATAGCGCAGACTCCAAAAGCAATGCTTGTTAACCACACATATTTCAGCGCGTATGCATACCCCCAGCGGCTGCCAATAGCTGCAGCCTTCAGTATCTCAGGAGTGACGCCAGGGACAGATGACAGGGCAGAAGGGTCCAGAATGTAGGCAGTGACAAATTGCGTGGCTGAGGTGACTGGAAGGCCTGCTGCGATAGCATATTCCGCAACGACGTACGGGAGCTTGGCCTTGAGCTTGTGGTAGAAAATGTTGTAGTAGATGCTGTAACCGATGGAGCCTCCGACGACACGGATCGACAGCGACAGGGCGACACATGTGGCGATCAGTTCGTCTGGTCTAAGATGAGAGCGAGGTAGTCAGCAAATGGGTTCTGGAGGGGTCGCCCCTCTTGGGGGTAGGCAGTGCATCTTACGCCACGGTAATTGCAACGGTCGCCGGTGGAACGAGGACGCCACCGACTCCAATGCCGGAAAAGACACCAAAGATATAGATCAAAGCTGGAGTGTCGGGCGTCACCGCGGCCAAGGCTCCTCCAAAGGCAGTCATTATGACGCATGAGAAAAGGAGCAGCTCTCTAGCATTTCCTTTAAACCAGGAAAGTGCTCCATTAATGACCGTGGCGCCAATGGTGATCCCGAGGCCAGATGCCAAGCCCTTGAGCCCGACCTGAATAGGATCCGGATCGAAAACCGTCAAGGCTTCGAGCGGGTAGAAGTTTATGGAGGAGTAGAAATTCAAGCCGCCTACAAAAGCCACCAGGAAGGCCACTGCAACGACGCGTTGTCCTTTGAACAAGTCACCTGGGACCATTGGACACTTTGCGAACTTGGCCTCCCAGACGCAAAATGCCATGATCATAAAGATGCCGACCAGGAGAAGGGATAGGACATAGGCTGAGGTCCAAGGATGCGAGTATCCACCAGCCTGAAGAGCAACAAGGCTGTTGGAGCGTGTTAGATCAGTCTTAGCCGGAGCGAATTAAGAGAGACTCACAAGAGAGTCAGGCCGACAATGGACAGGAAAGCCCCGACATAGTCGATCGACTTGAGGATCTCCATCTTGGACAGTTCTCCGGCTCTCTTATGAGAGTGCGGAAAATATGTGAGAGCCACTACCGCAAGGCATATGCCGTTATATATCCTGGATCGATTCTTGTCAGAACCTGTTCATGCCAAATACCCGCAGCGACCTACAGTGAGATCCACATGCCCCATTTCCATGTGTGATAGGTGCTCAAGATCTGGCCGTACATGACGTATGGAACAAATGGGATAACGAAGAAGGTTACCAGTGCGAGGTAGAAGCCTCGTTTCTTCACAGGGACGAGTTCCGCAATGCTACCGGCACGCAAAGTATTCAGCAGGTATCCCATGGAAGCGAGGGGACAACAAACCCAGCAAGAGCAGTGAGTTCACCGACGGCAGCTCCAGCACCGGCAAGAGACATGCCAACAACCGCCTGGCCAAAGGTGTGCGTTGTGCCCACGAGAATGATACCAATAAGGATGGTCACGCCGCCAGCGAGCGAAATGTAGCGTCGGCCGAAGAGGTCTTGGAGATATCCAACAAAGGGTGCCACGACAGCAATGGTCAGGGTGTTGGCGATGGGCAGCCACGAGGACTTTTCGGACGATCCGATGTCTTTCACGATGTAGGTGAGGGAGCCTCCCACAAAGTAAAGCGGAATCTGGGCGCCTAGCAAAATTGATATGGGTGTTTGCTTCAGGGGATTGGGAAAGTAAACATACCTACATAGAGCCCAGCAAGAGAGATGGAGGCAACGGCATGGCGCCAAGTCCAATCAACAACTCCATCGGAATCGTCTCCCTTGACGGCATAGGCGTTATAGCTGACGTCGACAGCTAGAGTATCACCGTGTTCAGCCTTCTCTACCTGCTCTGAGAAGGGGGAAGAATGATCGTCTTCTTGGGACTTGGTCATGGCTGCTGTGTTCATGCACAGTGGAGAGAAGATGGTGGAGCAAAGCAGAGGCAGGTGGAACAAAGTATGAAAGGTCAGAGTAATGTATTATCAATGTTATATATAATAATACTAATAATATTTGCATTGCCATACTGCTAATTCTGAGCGCATCTCGCATGTCATATGAACGCCGTAGTGTACCAAGGCTGTCAAAACGCGGGGACCCCAGATAGCCCAGCTCAAGTAGGCTAGTCTGACTTCATGAGAGGTCAACCCCTGAAACGCTCTTTGTAGATTTTGGGGTCTGGATGCGGGGCCCCGTACTCTTGGTTGTCAACCAGAAGCAGCCATTTCCAGTTTAGGGATAAACCCAGGAAACTGCCGAGAAACCCGCGACTCGAGTCAGATTGTCCGTGTCAGAGATCTGGGAGCCTTGACTCCGACAATCTGACATGGCCAACTACGCTAACTCGGCCTTGCGCTCGCCTCTCAAGGCTGTGACTAGTCTTGTCTAGAACCAGTACCTGTCTGATAGTCAATTGGGACTCGGGAGGAACAAGAGCTTGCATGTGATTAGTCGGATGAGGCAATGGCCGCACACCGTTCGGGACCCTGGAACACCCCGAAGGTGCGCCTGTCATGCCAAGCATGAATGTTACAACACGTTCTATGCCAAAGACTGTTACACACACCAGATAGTCTTGTCCACTGTTTTGGGACGTCTATCGGTGGCCTGGCTATTACTACTGTACCACGGTATAGGGACTCATAGAGCAGTCGGGTTTCTCGATGGGACCGAGACTGTAGATATCAGGCCAAGACCCCCTCCCAGGTGCCCAGGATTCTATTCTGCATCGACCATCGATAGCGTCCGTATCAACTTGGACATCTAAATCAGCAACCGCTTCGCTCCCATTAGCCATGACACCGCCCGAAGCCACCAAGTCTAAGGACGAGATGCGGGAAGCCTGGGGGTATCGATTCAAATGGACCAAAGACCACCAGACCCCAGAGCAGTATGACCATCTGAAGCACTCCTATGATAAAGTGGGAGAAGATTGTGCGGTGCTCCTGAACCAAATGTATCCGCCTGAACGCAAGAGTCAACAAGACAAAGAGGGCTCCAATGCCACCTCTCGTGACGGAGCAAAGCCTGACAATCGGGCCCCGAAATGGCGGGATCTATACGAGCTGTTCTGCGAGCACCACACAGAGCATCCGAAGCTGCTGCAGCTCTGGGAGGAGGTGAATACCACGCCCGAATGGGTCTACTGGGACCAGATTGCACGCGGCCAAGACGTCCTGTACCGTTACGGCGGCGCCGCCTTTACCGGCCTGACGTATCAGTCGCTTGTCGGAGGCACCGCCGGCGCTCGAGTCGCCGAGGTATTAGGTCGCACGGGCGGGTTCAACGTTGATACCGTGTTCCGCCGGATGCTCGAGACAACCATCTACTTCGTCGACGTCACCGAAAGTGTCGACAGCCTCAAGTTCGGCGGTCGCGGCTTCGCCAGCTGCATGCGGGTGCGCTTCCTACACGGCACAGTTCGACATCGCATCCTCCAGCTCGCGGCCAAGCGCCCGTCTTACTTCTCGGTCGAAAAGCTTGGTATCCCCATCAACGACCTGGACTCGATCGGCACCATTGCTGTCAACTGCGCCACCATCATCTGGCAGTCGCTCCCACGGCAGGGAATCCATATGCGCGAGCAGGAGATAGTCGACTATGTAGCCCTGTGGCGCCTCATCGCCTACTACATGGGCACGCCGACCGACTTCTTCTCTTCGCCGGCCAAGGCGCGTGCTATTATGGAATCGTTGTACCTATATGAGTTCAACCCGTCGAGCAGGTCGCAGACACACGCCCAGAACATTATCATCGCCATGAGTGACACAGCGCCTAGCTACGCCAGCAAGCCGTACCTCGAGGCCACTGCGCGCTGGCTTAACGGCGACCCCCTCGCTGACGCTCTGGGCATCGGCCGGCCTAGTTGGTACTACACGGTGCTGGCAGCGGGTCAGTGCCTGATGTTCATGATTGTGTACTATACCTGCCGCGACATCCCCAACCTTGACCGCGCCCAGATTGCGTCCTTCCGCCGAAACGTCAGGGACTATATCAACAACCCTGAACTCGGTCTAGATCACCGCTCTGCCTTTAACTTCAAGTACCTGCCTAACTCTGACGAGTCTAAGCAGCAAGACAAGGGCAGGAGTCTTGCTAAGACTAATAAGACGGTATTCTGGACTGCTGATCGTAAGGCGCTGGCTACGCTGTTAATACTTGTGGGTTCTTTAGTTATTGCTACCTGGGCGTTCCTTAGAGTTTTCAAGCTTGGAGTTGATCTAGTTACCTTTAAATATTACAATTTATCTTACTCTTATTAGCTAGCTATTATGTTTATAGTAAGGAAATACATTATAGTTCTCTTTTATATCTATATTACCTTTTAACTATAAGGTCTTAACGAGACATATCAAGCCAATATGCTGAAAAATCCCAATTACCCTAAGCTTTTAAAAGCATTCAAAACAAACTACTTAGGCTTTCTCAAGCTGCCTTTGTCAGCGAGTAGGCAAGGGCTAGAGTCTCTTCTACCTAGCTGCGTTGCAGGCTATAACACCTACAAGCTATTTCCAAGCCGAGGCATCCCCCGCACATGGTGGTGCCACTTACACTTTGCTAAGTGACAAGGCGTTGACAATGCCGGTATGCCGGCCGCGGCATACACTGTTACAATAGTGTGTCAATACGCCAATTTACCGAATCTATCTGCAGGCTAGATCTCTTGCTGAAAGTATACATTTAATACGTGTTCAAGACACAGCTGTTGATTTAGTTGTCAGTCCACTACTCCCCAGAAGAATAGCCAGAAGAACCTAGCTATTGACATCGTTCCTCGCCAAAGCAATTGACAATACAATACGTCGCAACAACCTCCCCCAGCGGTACCAATAAATATCACGCCATGACAAGAGCTGAGGTTGTAATCATCGGGGCAGGTTTCTCCGGTAAGACCGAACGAGGTCGGTGGCTTGGCTGAGATTCAAGGAAGCTAATTGTACTAAAGGGATTTGCATGGCCATCAAGCTGCTCGAGGCCGGAATACGCGATATCGTCATCGTCGAGAAGAGTGCTGGTTTTGGAGGGACGTGGAAAGATAATATATATCCAGGATGTTGCTGCGACAGTTGGTTCATTCAATCCTACACGGAGATGGTTCACTAACCCCCCTGGCCCTAGTTCTGTCACACCTGTACTCGTATTCCTTTGCACAGAACCCTCACTGGTCCAGAGCATATCCAGAACAGCAAGAGATCCTTGTAAGTACACATCCCCATGTAGACCCAAGCCCTCCTGTTTATCGTGGCTCCGCGACAGAGTTACATTCAAGATGTTGCCCAGAAGTATGGCCTATACAAGTTCGTACGCTTCAGCTCAGAAGTCACTGCCGCGGAATGGGACTCCGAGTCTGATGAGTGGAACGTCGGCATCCAGGTTCTAGCTGGAAAAGAGGCTGAATTCTGCCCGAGATACACCATCAAGGCAAGCTTCTTGATCGCTGGAGTTGGTCAACTGAACGAACCATTCTGGCCCAAAGTCACCGGCCAAGAAAGCTTTCAGGGCAAGGTGATGCACTCCGCTCGCTGGGACTGGAGCTATGACTTTGCTGGCAAGCGCGTCGGCATAATAGGTAATGGTAGGCCAGGCGACCTTTGAGCTATGAAAGGAACCAAGTCTGACGTTCTACTCAGGAGCTACCGCCGTGCAAATCGCACCTGAAGTCGCAAAGGTCGCTTCTCATTTGACAATCTTTCAGCGCTCGCCAAATTGGCTAATGCCGCGATTTGATGCGGAAATTCCTCGATGGAAGAGGATTCTATTTCATCATATACCTGGGGTTCTTAGCAGGGTAAGGGCTGAGATAATGAATGCTCGCGAATCCTACTATCAAGCTGTCAATCACCCCAATTCCTCCGATTCTTCAGCCATGACTGCAGTCTGTAAACAACACATGCAGACTCAGCTCCCTAGCCGCCCAGATCTGTGGGAGAAATTGACACCAAACTATCCGCCGGGATGTAAACGCATTCTCCTCAGCGATGATTACTATCCCACATTACGGCTCCCATACGTTACTCTCGAGACACGGCACATCGACAAAATGACTGCTACTAGCCTCGTTGTGAGAGAAGGACCACAAGAAAAAGAAATTGATCTTGACCTTGTCATTTTTGCGACCGGATTCCAAGCCAGGGACTTCATGCACGGCATTCACGTGCAAGGCGCGGATGGCCAAACCCTGCGTTCCAAATGGTCAAAGGGTGCATCTGCTCTTTACGGCGTCACGGTAGATACTCTGCCAAACTTTGGAATGCTCTACGGTCCAAACACAAATCTGGGCCATAACTCAATCATTCTCATGATTGAAGCTCAAGCCAGATATCTCGTCCCATTGGTGACAAGAGTCTTGAAGAGCAGATCCCGAGGGGGAAAGCTCTCTGTCATGCCCAAAGCATCCAGGGTCCAAGAATGGAACAAAGGCCTGCAGAGGAGCCTGGGAAGTTCTACCTTCGCTGATCCGAGGTGCAGCAGCTGGTATAAGACAGACAGCGGAGTTGTCACCAACAATTGGAGCGGAACTGTGGTGGAGTACCAGGAGCTGCTGTCCAAGGTTGACTGGTCAGATTACGAACTCGAGGGAGATGGGATACAGAATCTTCCCGTTGGCAAGGAACATATTGGTCGTGTCGTGGAGGAGACACTTTTAAGTACCCGGCAACTTGTTTCAGTCACAGTTCTGGCGGCATTCACTGCAGCAGTCTCAGCCTATCTTCATAGTTGGGGTCCTTTGCTTAAGCACATTTTTTAGTCGTTGAGATTTACTATAGTGTTTTCCATGCGAGATAATGGCAGACATTGACATTGTATATACACCACTTTTCGTTCAGATTCAAGCTTCTTTGGTTATAGGAATACATTATTGCATATATTGTTCTCTACTTAAGATGTCCGAACTGCCAGGTCATCTGGCCAGTATGGTTTGTCCACAACAACACCTTGATGCATTTGCTAAGTTCTCTGTGCCGTTCCAAACTCTGAGCCACAAGTTTCAACTGCAAATAACACATCTACCTCAGAACTTAGACATTATACTTACTAGTACTCCTGATGGAGTCTATTGTCAATACTGTCCCTCTTGCACTTGTTGAGTAGTTTTGTATCGGTATTTATTGTATTCAAGATACCTATAACGTATATGATAAGCGAGTGCACCAACCAAGCGAGTGCACCAGAAATTCCCACCATCAAGACAGAATAGAGCTTAAAATCACAGCAAAGCATCTAAGTAATTGAAACTAATCGCTATACTCTTCTTCAGATATTCGTACAACTATCTGACATGTTCTTGTATTATGTCCAGTCTTTCCACAGGTTCTACAGCGCCTTTCTCTCGCCAGCTCTGACCTTCCCCTACCACCACTTCTCGATAATTCGGCCACCATCTGCGCATCAACGTCTTTCTGATCAATTACATCCCTACCCTCACCTACA
>JABEEM010003230.1:0-12226 GCA_013363185.1 Fusarium secorum | reverse complement strand
GTGATCATCTATATAATCAGGTATCTTTTGGGAGCTCATCGTTTTAATTGAGACGTGTTAGGGTCAATTTGTATGAGGATTTTGATGATTTTGGCTGTGTTGAATGAAGAAGCTGTCTGACGAGAACTTCACGTACCCCGCAGGTACTAGCAAGGTTAGTAAGCAAAGTGGGGCGAGTGACCTGTTGGAGGCTTGTGCCGCTCAAAGAGATAAGTCTACTAGGCTGATTTTAGCAAGACCGTTCTGAGGTTTCTTCTTCACTTATACTGTTCTGTTCATTGGCTTGCGAGATCACTGGCTTCTCCGTAGCCAGATGGTGTCACCCACCAACAGACATTGGCCATTCTTACACTCCGCAAATAACAAAGTCATCACGATCAAGCTTCATTTCATGACGGCTATTCCCGCATGCATAATGCCTAAACGGCTATTTGTGTCGTCTATGAGTGGAGATTGTTCGAATCTCGATATATCGACGGATCGTCGCAAGACAAACATATCAGACACAATGTACTGTGCGAATGGTAGCGACGACATTACTTGGTATTTCATAAGCTGTTGAAAATTAACGTGGTCATGTAAGTACATTAAATAAAATATTCATATCCCCTTCAAGGGGCTCATCTCTCTTCCTGTATTTGTCTTCTCACGGAAGACCTTTTTCTTGTTTTAGTCTTTGAGACTCTGGCGAGACGGTAGACATTCAACCTCTTACTTGCACCGCACTTCTGGGACTTATTTCCCTTGCAGACAACATTACACTGCGATGCCGGAGCTTCAACACTTCCATTCGATGGCCCCTTCTTACTGCAGTAACAGTCCTCTCCGTTCTCGAGTCCCAAGTAAGGGTATCCTTTGCTGGAACAAAACTGTGAGCAGACACTGAGAGTCATCTTCTTGTCTGTTGTCTTGGCACCTCCTAGAGCGCGAGCGCCTTTCCCTTCCGTATAGCAACCAAGGTATTTTGGTGGGGTGTTGAGGGCCTCGAGGTTGACAGTGGGAGTATAAAGTGTGTTGTTCCAAATGGATATGCGATTACCGGCACCACACTTCTGGGAGGAGTTTCCCGCACATGGCATTCTGCAGTCGCCATCTGGTGCAACAGTGGCCTGCGTCTTGGGTGAGTAGCCGCAGTAACATTCCCGTCCATATTCCATTCCAAACAGGGGGTAGTTGAGTTTGCTGCAGAACGAAAAGCAGGTATCGAGAGAGACGGCAGAGCCTGTGAAGGTGGCACTAGGAAGTGTCCGGCCCCCTGACCCTCCATCCGTGTAGCAGCCTTTCCATAGGGCAGCACCATCAAGTGCCGTGATCGGTCCTGTGGGTTGATCGGGTTGCTTGATCTTCCACACGCTCAATCTATTTCCGGCACCACAGTAGCTAAATATGTTCCCTTTGCACTGCATCGAACACTGAGATATATCGGTTATATTGGAACCTCCATTGACAATATCGTTGCCACAGTAGCATTCCTGGGAGTATTCTGTACCGGCATATTTATAACCGCCTGCCTGACAGAATGCTACACACTTCTCGTTTGTCATGCCAGTCACGTCCGCCGTGCTGTCAGATGAGAGCGCTCTGCCAGTGTTTCCTTCAGCGTAGCATCCATAATATGTAGCAATGCCTTTTGAGATTTGAGTCTGGCCAACAACGAGCTCTGCAGGTGGTGTGTATGAGGTATCATTCCATACTGTGAGAAAGTCGGGTCCTCCACAATACTGTGTTGTGTTTCCGACACAAGTCATTTTTCTTGATGACGTGCATACTGAAGCTTTGGTGTATGAGGCCCCCGATGTGAGCGATCCCGCACAATAACACTCCCGGCCATTCTCCATCCCAGCAAGTGGATAGCCCTTTGCTTTGCAGGTCGATGTGCAATACTCGATAGACATACTATTTGAGGCCACAGCAAACTTGTTCAAGGTTCTGCTGCGACTGCCTTCAGGAGCGCAGCCGACGAAAGACCAGGACCCAACCTTGTCCCCTATAGCAGGATCAAACATAGATCCGATGCCAGCATCTCCAAGGTTATTGATGGCCGGCTTAGCGTTGCATACTACAGGTGACGCTCTGCCAGGCCCACCGAAAGGTTTATTGCACCCAGGAAGAGCATCAATCATACCTCGGATGGGTTCATCAATCAGGGGCGCCATCTCTGGGCAATTGTCACTAAAGTATGGTGTTTGTGAGGCGGCAAGGATGGGACATTTCGAGATTGCTCCTCCGATGCTGTCGTTGTTGATACATTTCTTGATAGCAGTCGCAAGAACAGTCGGATTCCAGCCGTTGAGGAAGTCGCCATGAAACGCATAGCCAGTTGTATCTCCATTAGCAAAGACAAATCTGCCACCTTTGCTTTTGTCGATGTTGTTGACTCCATATATGACCTCGAAGAACAGATGGGGGAGTTGGCGTGGATGGCTCGGGGGGCAGATACCATTGTCTATTGAGGACATGTAGGCGACGTGGCTTTGATCGGACTGATAATCCTGTCCATTCCAACATGATTGGAAATGGATCTGTGCTCTCATGCCGTTATCACAATCTGTCTTCCACATATAGTTACGCTCCTTTGTAGGACCTGAGCTATCCAGGCATGCGAAACTGACTCGATCGGCTACTGGGCGGCCTGAGAATCTTGAATTACTGTATGTTTTTGTCTTCGAATCATAAGACCGAGCAAAGTTGTCTCCAGATAGCATCTTGAATCCGGGAGGGAAAGGCTCGATGTTCGTCTTGTTCTCTCCACGGCCGAGGTAGTATATCACAGTGCCGCCGTTCGGAACCATTTGGAAGCTCCCATTCGCGTGCTGATAGAAGAGCTGGGGTGTCCAGTATGCCGATTTGTCGTCCTGAACCTCACAGGAAGTACACCTTGAGGCCTGGAGGCTGTCAAAGGTGGAGTCAATGTTGATGTTGCTGGCCCCAGAGACCTTGTGGACATGTGCTGAGAAGGTTCCGGGGGCAATGATGGGATCAACTCGGCCAGTCTGTATGATACTGCACGACATGCGCCAGTATCCCTCGACTAGGGCTACGAGAGCCAACAGGCTGAGGAAGCTATTCGTGTGGTTGACCATCTTGGATACAAAAGTAGTGGGCGAGGGGGAACAAGGGAAGAATGTTGGCAAGGCCTTGTTCAACACCCGCGAGACGATGATATTGAGGTTTGAGATGACTCCTGGGATTGAACTGATCGGGACATGATCGTCTCAAATATAACGCTCAGAGCAAATTTAGCCAGGAACAACGCCCGGATAAACTGGCTTTTCCAACGGGAAGGCATTCGGATTATACCCATTTTGGTTGCGCTTGAGCCTCAATCAAGGAAACATAAAAAACCACGCGCCGCAGTATGAGATACAATGTCACCAATGGGGTCGATAGTGGGCAGGCATTCTCAATTCCTTGGTTTTGATAGTCTACATTCCAGCGGTAGCCTCTGATGAGTCGCGGGTATGAGAGACTAAGCTTTATTGAAGCTGTCTGGCCGAGTCTGGATAGCTTCACCGAGTCGTGGATAGGCGCTACTGGCGCAGGCACCCGCGGTCGCATGATGGCTGCGCTTGGCTGCGCCAAAATCGAAAGCCCAGGAAACCTTATTGCGACGATGCGCTTGTGGTCTCTGGCAGTTGGTGTGGGTGCCTTTGTCCATAACCCCATTTTCGATCATGTTTTGCATACCAGTCGTGATTTGAGTTCCATCGGCCAAACGACTTTTCTCCCACCAAAACTCAGACGAGGTACGGTAACTGAGGAGCCACTCCGATACTATGCAGATATTATAAATGACCGGTCAGAGTTCTCTCTATCCAATGGTGAGCTTGTCATGTTCTCTCGATGCTGACCATTCTTCGAGAGGCGTTCTGTCATGGACCGGAGGCGTTCTCGTGGCCCGTTGACGTGAATCCGATACAGGTCTTTCGGCACGCTTCATATGACTTAAATCTGCGTCCTGCTGGCTTAGTCAAGAAGCAGGAACATTAGTTCTTACATACCCAAGTGACTGGTAGTTTATGCCAAACGTCATCGTGCCATTGCTAAGATAATAGCTCCGAAAGTTGTCACTGTGTGGTAAACAGCCCAGTCTTGCCGCACGGGGACTAGTACGATCGCCTATCTAGCTTCGTCCGTCGGATTGTTACTAGCGATACCCGGGTCTCGGCCATGTCATGTCACTTGATATAGACGTAGCATTATATTGATATGTCAAGGACTGTCATCGACGTCAGTTATCCCTACCTTAAGGTATGAGACATGCATCGCGAGGGAAGCAACTAATCCCGCGCAGCTTCAGTCAGAGAAAATTGTGACTTGACAGGCTGCCACGAAGATAAAGGGAAGCTCAGTTATGAATAAAAACCTAGAGAGGTTCATTCATGTGCCAGTAGTAGTTTACCAGTCATAAGTTTAAGGCATACTGTACTCCGTATGTGTCTGTGAGATGATTATTGAGACGATCTGCTATTTGTCTATCGACTGCTATTACGGAGTTTAAAGACAGAATCGATGGTAATCCAGAAAAGCATCAATCAGGTGATACAAACTTCTTCGTTGCACTTGATCATGTCACTATTTAATCGACGACAACCCGCTATTCTTGAAGGGATTGTTTCAAGTCTTCGAAGGCAAAGAAACATGCTCGCATTGTAGAAACACCCAATTACGTGACGCGGTGACGTCCCCTGCATGTTTTGATTAAAGGGCCTCAATCCCATCGTCAGACGAATGGATATCCCCTGTTCATGCTTATCCCCTGTTCCAAGGTCGTAGCTATCCGCTTCAAGGAGTTGACCGTTGGACGAGAAGTATGTCGCATCGTGCGAATGATTCCAGTCTCTGAGACTGAGATGATTTATTCGATTATACAGATATAGGACTGAAGATGGCCAAGATAATGATCTTCGTTTTGGAGTTGTACTGATAGTCGCGATTTTCCGCGCCCGCGCCCTTGAATCCAGCAATTTTGGGGACGCTAACTCATGTTGACGTCTGGGCAAGGTACTTGCTGGCTGGTGAACTGATGCTGGCGTCACAAGTACCCCTGCTCCAACCAACATCCAATCTCCAGCTCCCAAAATATTTCCCCAAACCTTAACTTGCTCCGTACAACAACAGTTGTCACATCACCTCACCTGCAAGAGTTTCTTCTTCCCCTTCTTTCCGCTTGTTATGTTTATTTCTCGTGCTATTCCCTCTACTACATCCTTGAACACTCTCTCCGTCGGCGCGGCGGTGCATTGTTTGACGACTTGTGAATTGATTTGACTCCGTTGGCCGTCCCCGTGTCTCACCGCAACCAAATGATTGAGCAGCGAACGAAACGAAACGAAACGTTTATCACGACCTCATTGAACGCAGCGACTTTAACAATACGCGATCACTGATGACCTCCTCAGAATACGGCTATTAATCCCATTACGAGTCTGTCCTTACCATACTTAATTCGCAGCTTCGGTCATTCTGCATGTGCCACCACATTTCTCGATTGATACGCTACCGCCAACGGGACTCCTCCCCGTCAATTTTCGGCTACCGCTCGACGTAAACCGACCGCCTCGTGTTCCTCGCCGAACGTACACGACCTATACTCGGTCTCCCTCCACGCGGCTTGGCCAGGCGGCATCCGGCGCGGAGGGATGCAGGCCTTGAAAGGACAAGCCGAGCTTGTGCGCAAGGCGAAGGTATGTCTATTGGACGAGCCCTGTTGCGTCCTCAACATGCAGCCTAACACGTAATAGCTTGCTCGCTCGTATCAGGAGCTTCTCGAGTACGATCGCTTACCTTCCCAAATGCCGACCTGCTAATCTTTGCTCGTAGCGAATTCGCGAGCCATGACCTCAAATCCGTTGGAAACTACGCTCTTGGGAGACTGATCGGGAAGGGATCTTTCGGAAAAGTCTACCTGGCGTCGCATAAACTGACCAATGGCTCCAAGGTACTTCAACTCTAGCACAATGCCGAGTTATCCTCGACGATAGCTAACCCGAATAAGGTCGTTCTCAAGTCTGCCAACAAGGGCGACTCGAACCTTGCCCGAGAAATTCACCATCACCGGCAGTTCATACATCCACATATAGCAAGATTATACGAAGTTATCGTCACTGAAAACATGGTCTGGATGGTTCTCGAGTACTGTTCTGGTAACTATTTGCTCACCTCTTCCTGGACCAACCTACTGACTTTGACAAGGCGATGAACTCTACAACCACCTGCTCGAGCACGGTCCACTCCCCGTTCCCAAAGTGCAAAAGATCTTTACACAGCTCGTCGGCGCAGTTAGCTATGTTCACAACCAGTCATGTGTCCATCGAGACCTCAAGCTTGAGAACATCCTATTCGACAAACACGAAAACGTCAAACTGGTCGACTTCGGTTTCACGAGAGAGTACGAGGGGAGGACGAACCACCTACAAACATTTTGCGGCACCATCTGCTATTCTGCGCCCGAGATGCTCAAGGGCGAAAAGTATGCTGGTGAAAAGGTTGATGTTTGGAGTTTAGGCATCATCCTCTATGCGCTCCTATGTGGTGAACTTCCTTTCGATGACGATGACGACAATATTACCCGGACCAAGATTCTGAGCGAGGATCCCAAGTTTCCTGATAATATGCCCCCTGAGGCCATTCCTTTGATCAAGGCATTATTATCGAAGAGGCCATTGTTACGTCCATCGTTGCCCGAGATTCTCTCGAATTCATTCTTGGCTGAACATGCCCCGACACAGAGAGCCATTCTAGATGTTCAGCAACCGCCCCCTTTCTCGACGCCCTTGGAGAAAGATTGCTTGCAAAGAATGCGAAGTTCTGGTGTCAACATCGACGGAGTGATTGAAAGCGTCTTGGCACAGAAATGCGATGCTTTGGCTGGCTGGTGGGCTCTGTTATTAGAAAAGGAACAACGCAAGATGCAACGCAGGGAGAAGAAGAGAAGAGAAAGAGAGATGGACAGCCGTAGCATTCGACGACTATCCGCGGCATCTAGTCGGCTAGAAAGAATGGCTCCAATCCTGCACGAAGTTGACGAGGCAAACGGCACCGGGCGGCATCTGAGACTTGAACCGTCAAACTCCCGGAATAGGGGGAGGAGCGAGCGACGAAGCGCTCATTATGTCGACTATGTGGTGACAGACCTTCCGCAGCTTCCAGAGGTTGGTAGGGTTTCAGGAGGAATGAATGAAGATGGCGATCGTCCTCCACCACCTGTTGACAAAGACTCGATAAGGTCCGTATCGACATCTCGCCAACGCAGGCCTATTCCACCACCTAAGGAGGGTTTAATACGCAGTGCTCGGTCTCGAGGCTCTACTCTTCACCTTGTCACGACTTCGGACGCACTGGCGTCGAATGCTAGTGACGAGCATCATCAGCAGAACGGCCATGAGAGGCCACGAAGGAGACCTAGTCAGCCGCTGATATCCCACTGGAAGAACATGACACATTGGCTTGTTGAAAGTGCGACAAGGAGGAGACGTGGTCACGCCAGACGTACCAGTCAGAGCACCCCTGACCTACACAGGAAGGAGGGGAGCACAGCCAGCAGTAAAGATGGGAGTTCGCGACCACAAACAAGCAAATATCCTAACTCTACCTCACCAGGAACACAACCAACTGCCTCACTGCCGAAGGGAGTTGTGGCTAACGGCCAGAAGACCTATCAGGCTGGGAGCAGTACCCAACGAACGGCATCGGGAGGTCTAGCGTCACCAACAATCCCGCCACCTCGGATCGCGACGTCGTACAAACGACAGTCATTGTCTCCTTCTCCTCTTACGCCGAGATCGACTGTCAGGCGGTCGTCAGCTGGACTTCGGGGCCGAAAGTCGACATCATCCTCAGTATCCTCTGTTCGATCCATCCATCATCACCATCACTCGCATTCCAAGGCGTCGTCTACGAGCTCAGCTGCTTCATTCTCTACTTCGATGTCCAAGACACCTCTTCAGAGAGGGCATTCACCACACCACTCTGTTAAGGTGCTTCCAGCAACACCCACGTCGCATGCCTTCCCATCCAATATTCGTCTCGTGCGAGCCACTCCGCCGACTCTGAATATGTTCAACGAAGGCATGCCATCCGAAGGTCCCCCACAAGCTCCAGGTTCGCCTAACCCTTTTGCATCAGGCATCATGTTCGCCAAGCGAAAACGGAATTTGTTCAAGGGCCCGACGTTAAACAATTTTGGTGGGCCCTCTCAAAGCCAACGCAACAGTGGCTCCGGTTCGCATTCCCGCAGCGCTAGTGCCTCTGGCTTGGGACGCCGATCTGGAGAAATCACGATTCAAGAAGAAGACGAGGGGTTAGAAGATGACGACGACGATGTCGAAGAAGTTGATGTTTTTAGCCCGGTAATAGGCGGACCGGGGGAGCGCATCGAGGAGCAGATCTTTGAAGAGAATGAGCCTCAGCCGAGCCTAGAACCAGCGCCGACCATCATTCAAAACAAGTTAGAAGGGCCGTCCACAACCACTGCGGGGAAGGCACCTGCGACTTGATAAAAATTCTCCGTTAGAAAGCAGTTCAACGACTTGACGAATTATACTAGATAATTTCCTGGACGACGATGGTGGAATCGCTTCATTACAGGGTCCAAAAGCTCTGCGATACAATTGCTGTTTGTGTTTCTGTTTTTATTCCTCTCTCCGATTCTTCAGCTTTGATATCATTCGTTAAAACATCGAATGGTGCATAGCCCCTTATGGATACCTCTTTTTGTTATATACGATCATGGAACGATAGAGCTTAACAGACTATTATTTATGCGTTTGCAAATCAGCCAGCCTTGCTTGTCTTAGCAACTTGTTCTAGATGAGAATCTGTCAGCCATTCACTTTGTTTCTTGACTTGTTTGGTCTTTCTGCAGGGTCCATAGCCCTTGCGTGACTGTCGCAGCATGGGCCTCTTGCAAATAATCTTGAGTATCTAGTTCTTTCGTGCGCTGCGTTGCCTCGTCCAAAGAACACCTGCCAACAATTGCTCCGTGATACCAAATGTTTGTGAAAACAGCCGGTCTCCTAGAAAGAATGCGAGTGGCTTCGTCTTCGAGACTTCTTGCTCAGGATCGCTTCTCGCTCTTCGCGCAACGTGATCCAAACCCAGAACCATGTCATTGTTTCGATAAAGATGAATGTAAAGAATAGGCGGTTCTTTAGCATGTCACCGCCCCAGCCAGCAGGGCGATATGATGGGTTATACGAGCTCGGATGTGAGAGGTGGCTGCGAGAGGACTTGTCGTACATGGGAGACGATGGGCCAAAAAGGAATATGTAGACAACGAAACCGAGGGAGAGGAACGATCGGAGGGGAGCTGTGTGGCAATTAGCGTCCATCATGAGTAGAGGTCGGGCATGGGATGCCAACCTTGTGTGCCCCAGTGGAAGATCAGGCAGACTTCGTCGGGCATGGATAGGGATACCAGATCACTAAAGCCGATAAAGACGAGGACAGCGGCGAGGAATGCGAGAGGAGGGCTTTGCAGCTCAAAGCCTCTTGCTAGAGGCTTTATCATGAGTCGGGTCAGCTTGACCGGCTTCGGAGACGTCGCGACCAGCAGCCATGCTGTGAGGGAGACTCACCATTCCCATGCTTTCTCCCAACATGAAGACAAGCGCTTGCTCATTGATGGAGCTTGGATTGGTGATGAAGAAGTATGCGAGGGTAAGATGGAAAAGGGAGACGGATGTTATGATGGTTTTGGCGGATATGAGTGCCATGGTTGCGGTTTGCTCCCTCTGGGGATGGTTGTCTCGATGTAGTTCGCTCGTCCGTATCGCGTGCGTCGCAGGTGAAGCTTTCGCCAGTCGCAAAAGAAGGGTAAACTGGCAGCAGAGAAGGAGGGGCTCAAGAGGCCAAAAAGAAGTGATCTTGTGCTTAAAGGAATGGAAAACAGAAGACCCAGCTGGAGGGCGTACTAGCACTTGATCAACTTCCAGGTCATGCTGAACAGCTGTTAACTAGGTTGTGAAAACCAGCAGCAAGCCAGGGGTTATGCCATGCGTCACCCGCGCATGATGCCCTAGGCATTTGCGGGCCGCTAATCGCGGCTAGCGAATTGGATACGATTGCAGAACCGCCCTCATGGCTTCTCGGGACAGCATTTGTTGTGGCGGTGATTGTGGCTGAAACCTCAATGCCCTTGTTTGGATTTGACTCCACCTTCTCACTCAAGTTCGAGCTGTGAGCTTTGTTGGTAGGACTCGGACATGCACCATACCGAGCGGTGCGTTCACTTTGTCGAATTTTAACTGATACATTCGCCTTGCACACCGGGAAAATATACAACTTTTAAGATCGGGTGTCTATTTTTCTGAAATGTCGGAAGCGAGTGATCCCTTGCTGGATAAGCAACAGCACATCAAGTATTGGCAGCGCTGTCATAAAACATACCTCCCGTCCCCTTACACAGCCTATGACTCGACCCGCCTTACTTTCGCTTGCTTCATTATTTCGGCGCTTGACATTCTGTCTGTTCCGCTCACCCATACTGAACGCGGTGCTATCCGTCGGTGGGTTCTCAGTCTGCAACATCCAGAAGGTGGCTTTTGTGGAAGTTCAACGCACGCATTACCAGGTCAAGAAGCATACAAGGGCACAGCAAACATTGCAGCTACCTTCTTTGCGCTTGTACTGTTGGGCCTGGCAGCCGATGGTGAGGATGAGGCGAGGTCAGCTTTCAGCGGGGTGGACAGAGTACGGTTATTAAAGTGGCTGAATAGGCTTCAGAGAAAGGATGGGAGTTTCGGACAGATTTTATGGGACGGGGAGATTGTGGGTGGCAGAGATATGAGACACAGCTATCTAGCGAGCTGTATTCGATGGATGCTTAGGGGAGATGTCAAGGAAGGCGATGAGGGCTGCGTGGAGGATTTGAACGTCGATGAAATGATTGCTCATGTCAAGAGAGGCCAAGTACGTTATATTTTCTTGAGCGATGTCGTCTCACTAACACCTTTCAGACATATGATGGTGGAGTAGCAGAATCGTCGCAGCACGAATCCCATGGTATGGTCTCTTGACTCGTTGTATGCTCGCATAACTCACCTCTCTAGCTGGCTATGCATACTGCGCGATAGGTGCGCTGTCACTCTTGGACAGACCACTAGATTCGACATCGCCGCATCCTCCCGAGGAGGCGCTGAAACGGGGTGTCCCGGATCGTGATGGACTCTTACACTTTCTCGCCTCTCGCCCTTTTGCCTACCTCGCCAAGGAAGAGGAAGAGGATGAAGTAGAGGAAAACTTTCTTGAGTCAAAGGCTGGTGAGCTCGATCTTGGTCATATTGGATTCAACGGTCGATGGAACAAGAAGGCCGATACGTGCTACTGTTGGTGGGTTGGCGGTACGCTTGCAGTAAGTTTCCCATGTCTCCTTGAACAGATCATAGCTCTTACACGTCTTCCAGATGCTAGGGAACTCTACCATCATCAAAGTCATTCCTTCGCGACGATATCTTCTTGATATCACACAACATCGCATTGGCGGGTTCTCCAAGTCTGTAGGAGGGCCTCCGGATATGTACCATTCGTATCTCGGTTTAGCTGCATTGGCGACCATGGGCGACGCTGATCTGAAAGAATTCGACGTGGGCCTATGCTGCAGTCAAGAGACGACGAGAAAAATACAAAAGGCAAGGGACGGACTAATAGAGAGCACGAGAGGTAATAGGAGGGCCTGGTGTGACGATGGCTTCTGGTAGATCTCGTATCAAACAGCACCTATAGCATTGACTATATATAATGCAACTCATTGCTTCAAACGGCAAGCATGAACAGAGATTGCGAGTTGTTGTGTGCAGGACTTTGATGCTGCCTACCTATCGCTTCGTTACTGCAAACTGCTCGTTATTGATGAATTGGACATCTCATCGACTATCGGGACCATCGTCGGCCGGTTGTTCCGGAACAGACCTGCTGCCAAGCTCAAGTTTAAGTATCCGCTTCGTTGCTACCTTTCGAAACCAGGACATCAACCTTTTTGTAATATAAAATGCCTATTAGAGGGAATAATCTCTATGGGCAGCTCAATAGTGAGTTGGCTTCAGGGTAAGCGACATGAATATGACATCATGAGACAATGAAATAGCATCCAGACCTACACAACGATACGTGTGCTGATTAACTTGTCTTCTGTTATTGCGACACTGAATATGACTGGATCTGCAACTCGATTTCTATGAATTGGTTGAATTAGTGTTTGGATCTGGATCTTATCTCTTTGAGCGGC
>JABEEM010003225.1:0-33518 GCA_013363185.1 Fusarium secorum | reverse complement strand
CCCCCAAACATGTGCCAGTGCTTATTTTTGGCAGGGATGTGGATGGTAAGATCGGCCATGTCAGTCCAGTCCTGGACAAGCCCAGCCTCCAAAGTCTCTTTACCCGTCCTTCGACGGATGGCACTTTTGGATTTGCACTTTCTTCTTGCGACTCTGACATCTCTGCCAGAAAGAGCCAGTTGTTCCGTTCGGTCATGTCCGTGCCCGCGTTCCGTCGCAATAGGGAAATCCGGTGCTGACGAGAAAACCAACAAGAAAGAAAAGGCAAAAGCCTTTGCCTAGAGCCTTATCCTTATCCAACCCGATCAACTGGCCCAATCAACTTGAAGCCTCCTCATGCGAGATCGCCGTGATTCCAACTGCCTGGGCCACTTAGCGGTTGTGGCTGTTAATAGTCTGTGAAACAAAACACCACCAACGAGCTCCTGTTGGTTCGTCTGCTTCTCAGCCATAGCCACTGGTTCTTTGTTCGAGAAAACTTGACAGCCTGCATCTTGACTCGGCTGTTCATCTATTCCCTCGACCGTCATCGGTTACCGTCCGTCCCTTCGGGTGCATGGCTGAGAGGGCCTGTTCGGAGCAGTGTCTACACCCTGGTCCAGTCCCAGGTCGATCCCAGATTAAAAAGCTCGTCGAAGTCAGCCCTTAGCAACAGGATATCCACCTGTTTACCGCTCTGAAAATTTCCACACTTGAAGTGGATGAACCATTTTCAACGGTCAGCCTAGCTCCTCATCATTTAGCGGCAGAATCAGGCTCCCGAGCATTGAGGCTGAGTAGAGAGATATGGAGTGATCCTGGTCAAAGTAATGTCCTTACAGAATGGTGTCAGCTCGGAAGCATAACCCTGACCGTAGCCAACGCATGCAGAGCATGCTGCACCGCAGTAAGATGGTGTCCATATTCGCATGTGCAGCCACCGAAGAGCATTAATGTAGCTCATTGGCTCTCTAAACCTCTAACCGACGAATCTGCTGTCTCGACATGAGAAATAGCTGATCCCTCAGCCCTACCCAATCCCCATCCCCATCCCCTCCGATCTCAACTGGTCTCGGTGGCAAACGTTTGCTCTACAGAGAATACTGTACACTTTGCCTTCCATCCTGGTATCCTGTCTTACAGACCGTTTTGGATTCTCTCTATACCGTTTACTTTCTCATCTTACAATCATTTTGTCTCGGCGTCGAGTTCCTTGATCCTTGCCCACTCATTCTACGTGCATATTGCACAAACCCGCCAAGCATCGAGCTACTCGGACACTTTAGTGATCTTTGATTCTAGACTGAGGCTGTTTCTTTGTTCAATAGGGATTGCTTACCTTCCCAAACTACCCTTGCTACCTGTGTACACTTTCCCTCCTAGCGGATATTCAGTCTCTTTTCCGGCCATTGGGAGCGTCTTTACGACAGAATAAGCAATGGTCCACTAGCATCTTCTTGCAGTAAATTTCTTTCAAACGCCTGCTCTGTGCGACGCCCTCAGAAAAGCTCATGATTACAGTCATGATGTTCAAAAACACTGCACCGTGGGCATTTCTGGCCGCGGCCATAGGTCCAGTGGTCGCACAGTTTGATGCCTGGCAAGATGGCCAAATCAGCACGGAAATATGTATTTGGAAGCAGCCAAGAGGTGAGAATGTCGTCTGATGATCTGGTGAAAGCTTTATCTAATGTCTAATCAGCAATAATGATTCGGGATATGGTGTATCTAGATGGCGGTGATATCAAATGGACTGCACATATGAATGATGGCGAAACCATTACAGGACTCGACACAGGTTGGTCATTTCGGTATATTGATCTTGTGCAAACTAACGATCCAAGGTAACAATGAGGGTGTTATCCTCAACTTCAATCTGAGCACTCCATTTAATACGACGACAAATGTGACGAAGATTCTCCTCGATAAACCAGCCATGTCAAAAGCACGAGGCGGCTCAGGAAACAGTAACGGCGCTGCGCCAAACTTTATCGACGGAGCTCTTCTTGGTAATGATGCTGAGTTCTTCCTTTACGGTGGCGATCTGTTGCGAAACGACGACTTGTACCAGGCACCCGATAAGGATGAAGTCTTGGGCTACCAGGCATACCAGTATGGACCGGACAAGCCGACATGGAAGCCAAGTTTTGTTGATGATAAGCTGGATAAAGACGTTACTAGATACGTCGCGTATGGAGGAGCTGCAAATGTACCGTCCGAAAACCTTGCGTTCTATTTCTCCGGCCTGAGATCACCGACATATGGAGCTTTCTTCACAAACGATCCCAAGAACAAGGCGACGAATGTTTCCGACACGCTGATTACCTTGAACATGGAGGAGCAGCTCTACGAAACTTGGACCAACACCACGTTGAAAGGGCCCAAGGGACGTGCCAATGCAGAGGTCGTTTGGGTGCCTGTAGGCAAGAAAGGTATTCTTGTTGTCCTGGGAGGTGTTGTCTATCCTGAATGGGCAGGACGAAGTGGCAAATCCGCAAACGAGGCAGAGAGTGTAAGTCATATCCAAAATTGCATCAATATGGAATTGATACTGATACTGCACGATGACAGGAAAAGCAAAGTCCTGAGTTTATGCAGACAATCGACGTCTACGACATAGACAGCAAGAAGTGGTACAAGCAGGAAACCAAGGACGGTCCAGGCGCACGAACTCGAGGATGTGCTGTTGTCGCTACGGCTTCAGATCGTTCAAGTTTCAACATCTTCTACTATGGCGGGTTCGATGGCATTCATCCAGTGGACGCTTACAGTGATGATGTCTGGGTACTCTCGTTGCCATCCTTCACGTGGATCAAGATCAACGAAGGAAAGACTCTTCATGCTCGCGCCGGACACAAGTGCTTCATGCCATACCCTGACCAAATGCTTGTCTTTGGTGGTTACACGTCTCAAGCTGGAAGTTCGATTACTTGCCTTGACCAGGGCCCAATTGTGAACTTTAACGTCACAAGTGGACAGTGGTTGGATGGTTATGATCCTGACGAGTACAGTGATTACGGCGTTCACGAAAAGATTCATTCTGAAATCGGAGGTGATGCCAAAGGTGGCGCAACGGCGACCGCCCCTGCAGATGGCTGGTCGACATCCGCCCTTGAAGACATCTTTGGCACTAAATACGACACCAAGAAGATCAAGGAATACTGGCCTTACACCAAGGCAGTCTCAACAGGCAGACCTCGACTCGACAGCGGCGATAACAATGATGATGACAACAAGAGCGGTGGCTCTGGTCTTCCGAACTGGGTTGCGCCAGTTCTTGGAGTCGTTCTTGGACTGATGTTCGTGACTGGTATTCTCGTTGTCTTCTGCCTCTGGCGCCGTCGCAAGATCTTCAAGAACAGGTCAAGCGACGACGGTACTGAAGATCCAGGTTCGCGTATCCGTTCGTGGATTAGGGGCCAGCACAACGAGAAGGCCCCTACAGTCACAACAGACGAGACCCCGACAAGTCCTGGAACTGAAGTTGCCTCAACTGCGAGATTCGTCGGTTTGTCACCGTCACCGTCTGATACTCCTGCCTCTCCTGCCTCTCCCGCTGAGGTGGCTGATACCCAGATCCATGAAATGCCGGGTAAGTTTCAACTACTTTCTCAAGTAATGACAGTTACTGACAGGTTTAGACACGTCACGGCCTCCTGAGCTCCATGACACGGGCCTCTCACCCATCGATATCATCCAAAAGTACTCCCACTTTGCCAAAGACGGCAAACCCCGCTCCATGTCAAATCCTTCTAGCAACTCTTACTCTACAGGAGGGGAACATGCAAGCACCGTTTCGAGATCGACAGGACCTCAAGTATCGCAACCCGACTCCCCCACAGCAGGTCACAACCGCATGACATCAGATGTGTCTGGTGTAACTGAAAGCGACGGGAAACCCACTCGCATAACATCCGATGTTTCTGGCGTCTCTGAGGGCGATGCCTTAGCACTCCGGCATACGGCCGTTCCCATGAATCCAAGGACCGACGATGCAAGCTTGCCTTCGCCGCCACTTCCCTCTCCTCCTGCAGACCCAACACCCAATTCACCTATCGGTGAAGGGCCAGTATCCCCTGCACCAGTGTCTCCTCCCAGTGCCAGCGAGGACCCTGGTCGAGACTACATCACAGCCAAGGCCTCAGCAAGCCCTATCCGAAAGAGCATGTTTAAGGAAAGTGATGAGGATATGGGCCATTCTAAATAGATGTTTTAATGTGAGATAAAATCGGAGGATGGCGTTTGAAATGTGATTTATGATGGAACGTATGGGCATACATATCAATATCGGGCGGCAGGACATTCTTTCACGGGCTCAGCATTCTAGGAGTACGATACCTTGGTTTAGGTTCATGGCGGACTACACTCGTTTTGTTGCAAAACATTCAATGTCTATATACGTTACTTTTGAGTACCCATATTCATAATATCCAATCCATATAAAAGAGCTCTCTGGTTTCTGTTCTTTCATCCAACCTGACCCTGATGCCTTTCCAAAATTGAAGCCTTGTCTCTTCCCTTACATGGATAAACGGCATCGATTTCACATTTTAGTAAACCTTCTGAATTTAAACCTCAACCAGCTGATCATCCTCGTCCTCGACTTCTTCCACTCGTCCATTGGCAGCATCAGGCTTATTCTCAATAGCCTTAACGTCATTCTCTGTCTTGCCCTCGTCTTCCTCATCTCGTGCCAATACCTGCACCAGGCGCTCACAAGCTTCTTGAACACCTTCATCGTTGACCCGTGAATGTGTCTCACGAATGACAGGATAGACCTTAACACGACGCATAAGGTCTCGTCCTTCTCGTGTTGTCGTCAATAATGTGAGTGTCTCAACATGTGTCTGTACATTCTGGTTGTCTGAGTCTCGCTTCTTATCAGGAGGTAGTAGTTGGAGATCAGGCAGCATATCCATTGTCTCATCGACATCGTACTCCTCGTTACCCATGATAGGGAGCAGGATATAAGGTAGGATGTCGATCTCATCCTCAGATAAGAATGATGGGTGAGAGGAAACCTCAAAGGCAACGTTCTTGATAGTGCTAGCGACACCTTTTCGTCGAATATCAGACTTGTGCTCAGTGAAAACCTTGAGCTTGGTAATGGGAATGACCTTGTCATAAGATTGCTCTTCGAGGAAGTGCTTTCGAATGTCAGCGTGCTTGGAGAGATCGGCGAAGACGTAGGCTAGATAATCAAAGTCTGCGTTCTTGTTGTATGTGCCATCTTGTCCCTTGACAAACAGATCTAGTAGTTGGTTGAGGACAACCTGGTCTGAGCCAAGTTCCTTTGGGGGTTCTTGCTTTCGCTTGAGGAAATCTTTCAAGCCATCCCACTTAGAAAGATTGGCCACAAGCATGGCTAACAGGTTGGCATTAGACTCTTCGGGGTTCTAGGTGCCGTGTCAGCGACTGATAATAAGTCTCTTCAGCCTTGAAACATACCACTATGAGATCGAATACAATGCCGAGGAACTTCTCGTCTTTTGCAAGGAATTCGAGAACCTCTTGGTCACTCGATAAGTTGACCAGCATTGTGATAGCATGTTCAGCAATTTTCTGAGATATTATTAGTCTTAGGGAGACTCTTTTCATCCTTACAGGCCCGACTTACAGGATGGTCTCGGACTAGGAAACTGAGATGCTTGACTGGTTGAAGTTTCTCAGCCTTGAAAATACTGGGTTCGGACAATGAGTAGGGGACGAGGTTCTCAGCAGCAAGCAGACGAATTTGAGCATTGGGGTTGGCGATGAAGCCGACGAGCTGCAGTTGATATATGTTAGCCGAGGACTCTTCTTGAAGCATATAGGGTAGCTTGCCTCTTCTAGTTCTGTTGGCATCTTGTCTCTGTCTTATTATGTATCTTCAGTATGTGTTGTTGAAGTGAATTTTTAGAGTTGGTGATGATTTTGGAGGGGCATGAGAGTAGTGGGGGTAGAGGCCTGAAGTCATCGCTGCTTCAGCAGGACTGGGCATCATTTTTAGTGGTCAATAAGTGAATTTTCAGTTGGGCCCACATGCTGAAGAAGTTTCCAAGGGTCTCTTCTTGTGTCATCATGGTGGCGGGGCAGAATCAGCCTGGTTTATCATATTTTTTTTTTTCAAGAACAAGACAAGGCTGTTAGGAGTTTTAGCTAATTTCTCAACCAGAGATATCAACGAGCCCAGGTATTGTGTTTCACAATTAGGAAGTATGTACATAGTTTCCTTTTATACTTTTATAGTGAATAATTATAGGTACAAAGGAAGACGAGAAAGCCAACAGGGGCAATAACACGTGGAAGTTCTAATAAATTTGTATGAAAGCAAAAGAAATCAGGTATAATAAATCGATACATGAATACCTCGCGTTTTCTGCCTTCCCAGTTTGAATCACTCTGATAAGTGATCCAATTCATACCTAGACAACTTCTCAACCGAAAGCGGTGAACCACCTTTGTGAGCCGATACAGCACACTAGGCGAATTTGAGCAAGAGGGGTCCTTATCGATAAGGCAAAAATTTTGAAATTCTACCCAAACTACGACTCCAAGCCCACATTGTGTGCCATCTCCAAGTCAATACGCCCAAAATGCCTAAAGCCACTACTCCCTCTGCCTCGCGGCAGACACGACGACACAACCCTCTCGAGGATGATATCACAGCCTCTGGCATTCTCAAGAACAAGCCCTCAAAGAGGAGATCAAAGGGCGACGACGATGAGGAGGAAAACTTTGTCGACGACCGCGCTTCCAGAACCATTCTGCGCATAGGTCGTGAGCTGGCCGAGGAGGAAAATGCTGGCAAGGCTGTCGCTAAACCAACCATCGACACTTTTGGCTACGATTCGCGATTTGACGATGAGGCTGAGGAGGAAAACAAGGTCTATGAGGACGACGAGGCTTGGGGCGAGGATGAAGAAGTTGTGGAAGAGATCGAGGTTGACCCAAATGACCTTGACATGTACCGAAAATTCATGCCCGACGAGGAAGATGACCTATTGAAGCACGGCTGGGATCTGAAGCCTACAGGAGAGGAACAGGGCGAGAGCGTCAACCTTGCGGATCTTATCTTGGAGAAGATTGCTGCTCACGAGGCGGCGCAAGAGAGGCGAGAGAACAACCTGGGACCTCCCGATGAGGAGGACTACGAGCTTCCTCCCAAGGTTATCGAGGTCTACACCAAGTGAGTTCCCAATTGGATCCTCAAATGACGGCATAAGCTAACAATCCCAGGGTTGGCCAAATTCTCTCCCGATACAAGTCCGGACCTCTGCCAAAGCCCTTCAAGATTCTCCCCACAATCCCTCACTGGGAAGACATCATCGCTGTCACCGAGCCCGACAAGTGGTCTACCAATGCCTGCTACCAAGCGACAAGAATCTTCGTTTCCAGCAAGCCCCATGTTGTTCAGCGATTCCTGGAAATGGTTATCCTCGACCGCGTTCGCGAAGATATCTACGAAACCAAGAAGCTCAACGTCCATCTGTTCAACTCGCTCAAGAAGGCTCTTTACAAGCCTGCTGCTTTCTTCAAGGGCTTCCTGTTCCCTCTCGTTGGCAGTGGAACATGCACCCTCCGCGAGGCCCATATTATTTCCGCCGTCTTGACTAGGATTTCTATTCCTGTCCTTCACTCTGCTGCGGCTCTGAAGGGTCTGTGTGATATTGCCGCTCAGGAGGCATCTCATGGAACCGAGGGTGGAGGTGCCACCAATATTTTCATCAAGGCCCTCCTTGAAAAGAAGTATGCTCTCCCTTTCCAGGTTATTGATGCCCTGGTTTTCCACTTTCTGCGATTCCGTAGTGTCGATCCTGCCTCTGTTCAGGTTGGCGACGCTATGTCAGGTTTGAATGAAGGCGATGCTAGAACAAAGCTGCCCGTCATCTGGCACCAGAGTCTGCTCGCATTTGCTCAGCGATACAAGGGCGATGTCACAGAAGATCAACGTGAGGCCCTTCTGGATCTTCTCCTTACACATGGTCACGCAGCTATCGGACCTGAGGTGAGGAGAGAGTTGTTGGCTGGACGAGGTCGTGGTGTGCCGCTGGAGCCCCAAGGCCCAGCATTGGATGGTGATGACACTATGCTCATTGACTAATGGTAATGAGACTGATGTTATCGATCAACGGCATTTCTAATGAAGCAAGACAAATTTGGCGTATGGCGTATTAAAATGGTTTCAAGCTGGTTCGACTTGAGTGGAGATAGAATTGAGTCTGTTGGAGACAAGAAGCCCATCTCGATACCAATTATATTTGATTCTTTTGTTCCATTTCTGTTCCCCCTATAAATCTTATTGTGCACTGTCCGTCACCTGCATGCCTTCTACACCAGTGAGCGTCCTTATTACCCAATTGGGATGCCATGAGCCCGCCATTCACAGCGTGTGGAAGGAGCAGTGACAACAACTGTCAGATACCTGTAGAAGGTATCGGAACTCCCTCTCCGAACGAATCCGATACTCCCATCATTCATCCCCTTAAGTTTCTTTCTACCTATGGAACAGCTCTCCTCACTAGCATCTTACGCTATACGTGCTATGTTCTTTATCCCAACCTCCTAGTTGTCTTCTTGAAGCCATTATATAATTCTTTTCCAACACCGGTCCTTTTCACCACAACATTGTCGCCCCGAAGTTGAGTATATCATCTTGACCGAAGGACGGCCTCGCCCGAACAGTGCTACTCCAGGTTTAAGATGCCGGCGCAGTCTCGTTCAGACCCATCGTTGCCAACAATTCGTCATAATATGAACGAGCCCAAGTACAATACCACACTATGATACACCTGGTAGCTATACTGATAGCTCTAGTTACTTCAATGTTCCTCATGGAACGACTACGTCTCCTTCTTTCGCCGCCGCGGCGTTCACGGCATCCAAACCAAAATATGAAAACCTAATGAAACACCAGCCGAGCCTTCCTTCAATGCCGGAGAATATGTTCTCGTCTCCTCTAACTTCAAATATTGCTACGCCTCGACCAACCTATCGACAATCCCTATCATCCTCTAGTTTCGGCGTGGATCCCCCACGGCCTCCTCGTGACGGGTTCGAGTAGGTCTGGTTCCCTCAAGGATACTGGGCAGAACGCCAACTTATGGTACCACGGAAGAGCACTTCTAGCAAAAGCTTCTTCAAGTGGAGGAACCGCTCGACAAAGTCCGCCAGTGAACCAGACGTTCGAGACCTTTCATTCGCATCTCCTTTAACATCCCTTTCAGCGCCACTCAACTTCCAGGGGTTCGAACCAACACAGCCAAGGCCACCTTCCAGTCCCTTTGTGTCGGAATCCGCGCACGTTCTCTCTTTGCAGCATCCTTCCGTCACGCGCTTCTCAGATCAATTTCCAGATTCCAGCGATATATCCCCCAGCATGAACAGCACAGACTCGATCTCCCCGATGAACAAATCTGGCAAAAACGGACAGACGAGTACTCCTCCCTCTTCACCGCCGAGTTCCGTGGGCTTTTATGTCAAAGCGAAGAAGAGTCTCGAATCAAAGCTGAAATTCAAGACTCGCAAAGAGGTCAGTTTTTTTCGTAGGCAGACAGATAGATCGACACTAATCTCGACTAGGAACCAATGTGTTCAGCTATCCCACAACATGTCCATCAATGTGCGAGAATGGATGGCACAGGGAATTATTCCAGCATGCTCCAAAGCACTAAAACAGGTTCCTGGCTCAAATAAGATGTAGTGAAACCCAAGCTCCGGCGAATACTCTTTGGCAGGGCACCGTGGGCCCGCAAGGAATCAGCAGAGTCCTTCAGCAGCGTAACCAGCTCAGTGAGGGAGATACTCAAAGGTGAGACTCCTCCTCCCTCGGCAGTCTCAAGCTATACTTCTTGTATGTTATTTACAGCATACACGGTATCTCAGGAACCGATGCTAACCTTCCAGCAGTACATGTCAACTGTGTTAATGGCCAGTTTCCGGGAGGAGTATGTTCTTGTAAAGCGACCTCGGGTCGCCACATACTAACAGTTTTTCTTCACCAGGAGGCAAGAAGAATAAAGACACCACCTCTAGCCGAAGACACTGCGAGCGGTCGGCCACGTTCATTCTTCACTGAGACGGTTCCTCCCACAGAAGACGATGGAATGGGGTCTCCATCGAGAAGGAACTCTCTCCAAACAGTCCGTCGCCAGAGCATTGTTGCTGACACTTACGAGTGGTGGGAAAAGATGCCCAAGAAACCCGTTCGCAGGAGTCCTTTTCAAGACCGACCTCCTTTTGAATTTCAGCTACCAGAACATCTTCCCAGTAGCCCAATGTGCCCGACCAACGAGAAACATGTCAGTGGTGGGACTGGCGTCTGTGTCTACCATGGACGCAGGAAGGGTGCATCAAGATTAGCACCAGTGTGATTTAAATTACGCGGGAAGAAACCTGGAAGATAAAGCGGCCATGCCTTGGGTATGAAAAGGCTGTTGGTTTGGAGTACCATAGACCTCAACCCCTATTCCTTTGATTTTTGTATTCTGCTTTATTCTTGTAGTAGGATACTGATGAATCGAGTAATAACATCAACAGCAAGATGGGGCACGAAATAGGTAATAGAGTTGGCAGCACTCTCTTGTTCAGTGCTTTCATATTGAATGTTTACATTGATTGGTGGTGTTGAGTGATCATAGTATACTCTATAGCATTCTTCTGTGTCATCCGATTCCCTTACTTTATATGATTGCTTATTCACCCTGTTTTCGTCCCACTTCGACTTGCTTGATTCAAATATGTTCTCAAAACGCCCATCGTATGCTCCAAGAATTAAGAAGTAATCTAGACGGAAGACCTAACTTGGGTACTCGGTGCTCCTTTATACGCCGTCTGGCCCTCTGCAGGCATGACATAGTCACAAGTTTGCTGATTATTCTTCTTTCTGCTCCAGAAGGACTGACTACCCTTGAAGAACAAAGGCGGCGGGTTGCGAATGTGAGTTAGCACAAGAACAACGAGCCAGACAATGGTGATAGTAGGGAGCATCCAAGAACTCTGTTGATATTCGGCGGATCGTGTTGCACTATATTTTATCAATGCGACGAGACTGGTGCCGAGGCCGAGGAGAGTGAAGAGGATGTGACGGGTGATGGCCCATTTGCTCCATGGTTTTGTTCGTGATATGACGGCTAGAGAGACCATGAGGATGAGAGAGATACCAGCGGCGATGTAGGTATAGTTGAACTGCGTCATAGTTAGAGATTGAAGTATATATCATGGTATTGATTGAGCATCGACTTACGATAAGCTGGAAACGAATCCACATCTTGTCATTGAGTTCAGATTCAAAGCCTGAATCAGTCTGCTGTATGCCTTTGCTCTTGTTCTCATCGTCGACTTCCTTCGCAAGGTTGATCTTGAAGGTCTCAAGCAAAGCATTCTCCATGGCACTCATAAGTCCAACCATGGCGTCGACAAAGGTCTGGTAATCGTTCTGATCAGGAAAATCCTTATCCAGATTTGTATCAGAGTACTTGACGACCTGTGGCCAGAAGGTGTCGTTGATAGTAGAGATATTCTTCAGCGCAGCGTCAGCCGTGTTCAAGGTCGTGATATACTGAGGAGTATAAGTCTCGAAGAATTTGGTGACAACTTTCTGTAGCTCGTCGACGACCATCTTGGTTGTTGCCTTGGCCATGAGACTTGTGTTGTCCAGGAGTACTGAGCTCGAGTTCAGGTGCTTGAAAACATCGAAGATCTTGGTCCAGATGACGAGCTGCGTGAAACCCTGGATGAAGAGGCAGAGGGCAAGATGCAGAGGATAGTGGAGAAGAGTCCAGAGCTGTTGGCGAAACTTGGGCAGATAAGGATTCTTCATCCAGTCAAAGTAGATAAGGAAGACGGCATATATGGTTGTCGCTGCGGCAGTTACGATGCCAATCGTTGAAGCATCTATCAACGTGTTAGAAGAAACCCTTACTTAAGGACATACAAGTAGGAGACTTACTCCATGCATCAGGGCTTTCAACGATAGTGACAACACTCTTTGAAATAGTAATGATTCCGTCGCCAACAATAATGACAGTCAACAGACCAATACGCTTCATCAAATGCGTACCCTGGAAACTCAAGACCGGGAAGACGTAGGCAATGGCGAAAGTGAGGATTACCTCTACACCGGCAAGGACGTACCACGTCATGAAGACGTTGCTATTGTGATCGGTAAATCTGAACGTGATGCCGAGATAGATCATGGCAAGGGCAAAGTTCAAGCCAATTTGTAGCATCATTGGCAAAACCTGCTTCTTGTATTTTCGGACGTGCCAGAGGATGCTTCCGTATTCGACAGCCAAGCATAGACGGGAGACCATGAGGATGATGGCTACAGAGCATCAGGCATGAAGTTGAGGGGGCAGGATGGGGCTGAGAAACATACACATTGTTCTCATGGTCTTCATGTTTTGATCGTGTGGTGTGAACTTGGGGGCAACGACGGCGAATCCTACCATGACTCCGAGATGAACACCTCGTGCCGCACGTTCTATCTCTGTCAGTAACATACGACAAGGAATTCCAAATTGGCATACCGAAGAGACTGTCTGTTACGAATCGAACATCGTACAGACTCGTTGTGAGCCATGTGATCCACAGAATACTTTCTATCTGTTAACAAACATCTTCATTGTACTAACTCTCTTCCAATTCCTACCTGAAGTATCCAACATAGGCTTTGAAACGCTCATGGCTGTTAACACCTTGTGTTTCGCAAAAGACAGTGTAGTTGGCGGCGAAGAAGAGATCGTAGAAAAGCTCGAGTAGACTGGCATCTTCGTGCTGTTTCCATGTCAGCAAACATTCTCTGGGTAAAGTATTGTGGTATAGACCTTTTGGAACTGTGGACAGTCATCCTCGTATCTGTTACCGAAGAGACTCAGATCAGGAGCCGTGGGACTCCTGGTGGGAAGACCATCGATACTAGAGTCGGAAGATATAAGAGGACTCTTTATGAGAGCGAGCTTTTCAGCTGCTGTAGCGCTTTCATGATGATCTTCTCTAGCCATTGTTTAAAGCAAAAATTACCTTGTTCAAGGTTAGCATCGTCGTTGCAGGGTATAATAACATCATGTGGATACAACAACTCTTCACATCTAATAGGACCTCTATACATACCTTCAAATAGACTACTCACACCAGGATGAGAATCCAGTCTACATTGATTTTCAAGACAGGATGGAAGCCAAGTTATGTAGACTGGACCGAATATTCGGGTCTGGGTGATTGACAGGGATTCCAGGCCTTAAGAATAACTTCAGACGCTGATCAGAGTCACGAATGCATGGATTCATCCAGCTAAGTAGCTGCAATGCACCCTGATATTAACAAGGACCTTGGCCGTTACGAAAGCCACATTGGAATGGCTTGATAAGAGAATTTAACCTGGAACTACTGACTAGTGCAGACACAACATTGAACCGGACTCGGTTAGTTCGCCTTTGTGATGTCTCTGATTGAACAATTCCCACTGTAGAGTAGTATCAGGATCTTACGTGAGAGGGCCAATCTTAGCCCCCAACAATATTAAGTGGTAGCGAGCTGAAGACACGGCACATATAAACGGCTCACTAATACGACTTGAACTCTCTGATTCGCCAGGTGATCCGTTTTTAGAGACACCGATAGAGCTTGGCGAGTGTGGTGATCCATAAGGCTGGAGAGTGTTAGAGCGTGTTCAGTGGAGACTGTTGCTATTAAACGGAACGGCTGAACCAAAGTTCCCAGGATGTTTCGTTTTGTCTTTGCTCTTTTGGGTTATATTTTTTCGTGGCGCTGACTGGTTGTAACGCTGGCGATGGGATCCTTGGCGGTTTTTTGCTTACCATTCGCATGCAGAGACCTTTTGCGTTCAGCCGCTCTATACCCTGTATTCTACATATGCTCTGATTGACATCTAATCATGCTTTTCAGGTTGGCTTTGCCCGGACAAACTCCGTTGATAGAGAACAGTCGGGAAGAAATTAACTTGAAGGAAGTGCAATATAGATATTCTGTAGCCATGGCAGAGATGAGAGTTGAGTATGGTCTGATACTTGAGATGAGGATGCTGGTGCCTTCGCGGTCAGATGCAACCAGGTTGAGTCATTAGCGGCTGAAACATATAAATAGAACGAGTCACTGCATGCAAATGCAACTGCAACAAACCATGCTCGAATTACGGACCAACATCCATTGTCTTTGAAGAATGCAACCCAGTTAGGAAACTCAAAACCAACAGCATCTCGTAAGGCTGGTAAAAGTGGGCCAATGTGCATATTCCCCAAGTCTCGTGACTTGGCTCCATTCAAGCGCTTAATTCTCATCTCGACGCGTCAAACGCGTCTCCCCCTTGACTTGGCCTGGTAACTTAGCGCAACCCATAATGTCAATGGGCAACAAAACAAACTTCGAGATGATGCAATGTTAGATTTCGGTGGCGGAAACGATCTGACGGTATCTTCTGTCATCCACGCAACCACGATGGACTCTCCTAGCCAGGACGCAAGCGCTCGAAAGAGAAATCATTTTCAAGACGATCCTGTCCCTACTCCCCCAACTCTAAAGAAACGAAGACTCGACGAACCTGCACAGGGATCGCCCTCGACTCCGAAAGCTCTCGATGCTAGCAACTCAGCATATCCTTCTACTATATCCAGTCAAAACGCCTGGCCACCGGTGAACAACAACCTTGAAGCGCCCAACTCCAACCCGCCACCTACAGCTCCATCATCACAAGCTTCATCCCAAGCACCACCACCAGCTTCCGCAGCACCCAAATTTCGACCAGCCATCAAACTATCTGCTTTGAAAGGCACAATATGGGACACTCAGGATGCGCCTCGTCCTGTGCCTCTCCCCAAAAAAGTAGGCCCGGGGCGACCCAGAACCACAACAGCAAAGAAACCACCAGGACCTAGGGGCAGACCACGAAAGAAGAAGGTGCAAGAAGGGGATGAAGAAAACCGTGAAGCCACTCAAGTGCAAGAGTCCGCCGATGAGTTGGCCACAGCAAATGGAAATCTTTCGGTATCGAAACCTACACCAAAGGGAATTCTGACTCCCACAAAGAAAGGCAGACCACGAGGACGACCACCGAAAAATGTTAGTTTTGGAGCAGGCCAAGATCGAAACGGAGAGGTTTTCTTTGAGGACTTGCCGAAGAAGGCCAGGACACCTCGCAAGGCGGTCGACTCTGAGGCAGACGAGCTTGTATGCGCAATCTGCATCAAACCACACTCCCAACCTCCAAACCAAATTATTCTATGCGACATGTGTGATTTTGCCGTTCACCAAGAATGTTACGGAGTGCCTGACATCCCTGAAGGCGATTGGCTTTGCAAGTCATGTACTCAAGAGGACATACTTAAGACGCCGAAAAAGACTGCAGGTGTAGAGGTTCCTGTCATCAAGATCGCAGCGGATGTACCTGATATTGCTAATTTGGAACAACACGTGCGATCATTACAAAGAGTTCTTCTGGACCGGTGTACAGGGAGAAGACGATTACAGTTGCCTGGCCAGCTGGAGGCTGAGGAGAAGGTTTACCAACTTGTGGAACAAACGGTTGTTGCTGGTGAAGGAAACTCAATGCTTGTCATTGGAGGGAGAGGCTGCGGAAAGACAACTGTAAGTTTACTGTTCCCGGGATGAACCGAGAGCTAATTCTACATCTCAGTTGTTAGAAAAGGTCATCTCGGATGTATCTCAGGAGCATAAGAACGACTTCCACGTCGTGAGGCTCAATGGTTTCATCCACACAGACGACAAGCTTGCGCTCAAAGAAATTTGGCGACAGCTGGGCAAGGAGATGCAGGTCGAGGATGATTTGGTGACCAGAGTGAGTGATCTCGATACCCCTTGACTAGACTTTACTGACAATGTAGACAAACTATGCCGACACCATGGCGTCGTTACTGGCTCTTCTGTCACATCCGTCTGAAATTATCGGTACAGACGAAGGTGTCACGTCACAATCGATTGTGTTTGTGATTGACGAATTCGACATGTTTGCATCCCACCCTCGACAAACACTATTGTACAACTTGTTTGATATTGCACAATCACGAAAGGCGCCCATCGCCGTAATTGGCTGTACGACTCGGTTGGATGTTGTTGAGATGCTGGAGAAGCGAGTCAAGAGTCGATTCAGTCATCGTTACGTCTACCTCTCTCTGCCCAGGAATCTTCCAGCCTACTGGCAAGTTTGCAGACAGGGATTGATTGTTGATAGTGACGAGGCTGAAAAGGAGGGTATCAACACCTATCTTGAAGGACATGCCGAGTTCCAGCAGTATTGGAGCCAAAAGATAGAGGCAAGTCAAAGCAAAGCATATCTATGGCTGCGTCAGGCACTAACATCTAGCCCAGGGCCTCTACAGAGAACGATCCTTCCAGGACTTGCTTCAGTATCACTATTACACGACCAAGTCGACTTCGGCATTCCTTACCGAATGGATCTTGCCCCTGTCGGCTCTCTCAGCTAACGATGTCACACTCAAGATACCTTCTGTGCAAGGAGATATTGAATCCTTGACAGCCCCTGATTCTAGACTTCACCTGTTGTCTACGCTGTCTGAGCTGGACCTGGGTCTCCTTATTGCTGCAGCACGATTGGACATTGTCGCACACACGGAGACGGTCAACCTGGCGATGGCGTATGATGAGTACAGCTCCTTGATGGGCAAACAGCGAGTGCACTCGGCAGCGGCAGGCATGCTTGCTGTAGGTGGAGGTGTACGAGTCTGGAGCCGGGGCGTGGCTAGTATTGCATGGGAACGGCTGATCTCCCTTGGATTGCTTGTGCCAGCCGGTATTGGTGGTGCCCGTAACCTGGGACATGGTGGATTGGAGGGCAAGATGTGGAAAGTCGACGTCGCACTGGAGGAGATCCCGGCAGCGGTGAAGCTGAACGCTGTACTGGCGAGGTGGTGTAGAGAGATTTAGTGGAGGAGGTGAGGCAAGGCGAGGTTGTTGTTTTACGATATGATGCCCTACTGGCGTGTTAGATACACATCTGTACTCCATTGATAGAGTCAGGATTAATGATGCCCCTGCATCTACATGTCTTTTGTAAAGACATGTAAAGAATACATCGGCGATACTTTGCTAACATCCTTGGTTTGCTAAAGAGTTTTGCGACGGGAACAAGACGGCCTTGTAAAAGGACTGTTGCCCCTTAGAGATCGCCATGAGTTATTCTGGGACCCGAGTTTACGGCATGCGGAAAACACGGCACACTAGTAGAAGAGCTGTGAGAATACTTGGGTGAGGAGAAACAGTTTGAGGTTTCGAATATAGTAGAGATAAGGCTAATAGGGGGTTCGAGGTGAGGATCTTTGCAGATCGAAGTCCATCTATAGATTTTTAGAATATTTCCAAATTTATTCCATATTACATTGGAACTCTGCTTCGGCAATATTATGGATATGTTTGAAGATATTAGGGGTTTTTTTTAGGTCCCCTTGATGGCATAATATGCTAAAATCTCACGGACCAGGAGGCGAGGGTGCTTTTTAGCGAGACGTGTCAAGTGACAGCGTGAATTTGTAATCGATTTGATGATGTTTTATGTTGTTATTTGAAACAAGTGAAGCTATTTTTATTCACTGAGAATATTTGAGTATTCAATGAATTAATTATTCTTAGGCTGATCACGTCACTGAAGATGGTTGAGATTACAGTACCTAGGTCAAGATGAGCTCGAGCTAGTGGCAAGCGAATACAACACCTCCAAGTTCCCGAGCTTCTTCGGTCAAGGAATAGAAGGTTCGATACGCCGAGCGGCCGGCACCTGCTAGACTAAGTAGATTTTGTGGCTTACCGCCGTGCCTGCCTTCCACAGCTGAACTGCCCTGAGGCTGAAGGATCGCATTTTCAGCAGGAGATGGGCAAGTAACGTAGCAGTGTCGTATTTGCCCATGAGTTAGTTAAGATGGGTTGGATTGGATACAATAAATTCTTGCTATGGAAGGTAAGAGTAAATCAACTTTCGTCATCATAAATCTTCAACAACAAAATAAGAGATCGCCAACGTTTTAGTCTAACCCACCCATAAAAACTTGGAACCTCGGACCCTGTTTTTCGTTCCGTACATATTCTTTGATCATCATCGCTCCTCAACCTTATTATTCTTTATCATCATCATCATCATCATCATCATCATCATTCATTCATTACTCAGCATTTCATCATCTCACTTCTCACCCAGCAGCCGGCACTTGAGTTATACCTACTGCACCAACTAGAAAAAATACGTGTAATATTGTGTCGATCACAACCATCACCAAGAAGAAAACATGACTCGGTCAACATTCACAACTATCACACCCTTGCCCTCAGACATATCCAGAGAGCATGTAGTCGAGTTTCTCCATGATCATCTCGCCATGATCGACTTGAATCCTCTCATTATAGAACGCCACCAAATCCCTCCTCCGCCACACGCCCCGGAGGATGAGAAGAAGTGTGTATGGTACTCCATGACGGACCGCATCGACTATCTCCCCGGCGGTCTTGTCTCCGGCCAGGTCTCTTACACCGCAGCCTTCTTCGACTCTCCTGATGGTCTGCAGACGCACAGCTACGCTCCTATGGGGCTTGATCTCCGTGGGCGTTGGTCTGTAGGTGGCACGATGCCAGGAGAGCGCCCGCAGCCTGTTGAGCTTGGCCTCGGGGCGCCTACTACGGGTCTTTATCTCCGTGAGGATGTCGATATGCGCTGTAACATGCTCATGGTAGGGTTTGTCAAGAAGACTATTAAGAAGTCGCACGGGACACTGGTTGAGAAGTTATCTCAGAAGACCTCCATGCAGATGGCAAGGCACTCTATGCAGAACTTCGGGTCCAGCTCCCCAGGAAGTCTTCAAACGCCAACCCCTACAAGATCTGAATCCTCAGCAGTACCGCCTATGGGGCCGCTTCTCCCACCTGCCGTGAGCAATGACCAGCGTGGATTTGTCCCGGACCTATCTTCACCACCTGCCTATTGCCATGGCACACCCTCTTCCTCTTCAAATTTGGGCAACATATCCGTACATCCGCAGAGAAGCGGCGGTCTGGTACCCCCTGGACAACCTCAGCGGCTAGATTCGAATCAGTCAGGGCTTGGTCATGCAGGAACTGTCTATCGTGGCAACAGTAGGCCTGATCATTACACCGAGTTCTCTGGTCAGAACCCCTATGATAGCTCACGGACCCCATACGATGAGCGGGAGAACTTTGCAGAATTAGACGATGGCACCCATAACCATCCTCGCCACTACGAAGAAAAGTCAGGGCCCGCAGAGCTAGCTTGAGGTTTGCATGCGGCAGCATAACATCACCGATCTGTGTTTCTTTTTGGTTTGGAGCAGGGGCGTTATTTCTAGCCTGGACTATTATGTCTATCTTTTGAACATCACATCATCTCATATCAGGTACGAGCGGAGCACATTGACAATATACAGAATATCGGACGCAGGTTTAATGAGCATAATGATAAAATTACGTTGAGTACTATACGTATTCATATTATACCAACGATAAAGATCATCTCCTAGCAATGCAAATGCCATCCGAAGCTCCCCTTCTATCAAAAAGTCCCAAAATAACAAAAGAAATCCCCTTCAGTGTGATTTATCCAACCCCGGGAAACCCTTTTAGTGGGGGATGGGGTTCACAAAGAAGATCACCGGCTCTAAGCCCCTGAACAGGTGGTCTCTCTTCCTCATCCTTCCCTTGATCAAGCCACACACAGCTTCCAGTGTCTGAGACATGAGGGTGGTGTTTGAAGGAAAAGATGAGAGTAGCAAGAGTCCCACTCTTCAACGGTCTAAATGCGAGTGCATGATGGCCCAAAGAAGTCAAAAAAAAAAAGGTTGTCATTAATACGTTGGTGATGAGAAGCGAAGCGAAGTTTTCGTTGAGTGCTCGTAGGGAATCATAGCGTTGTGAGCCGTAAAGATCTGACAGTCTCAGACGAAAGTTGGCAAGGTGACGAGCAGATGCTGTGTGACTGATCGTTCTCTGAGACTGAAGATACTCGTAAGAGGGTTTGCTTGTCTTTGCGAGCTTACAGAGCAATGAGGCCGAGCATGGCAGCCAGGCCGAGGCCGACCTGGACAGCACCGGCGCCGGCAACGACGACGGGAGTCTCGGGGACATCCGTACCCTTGGCGGGCTTGGTGGACTCAGGAGCCTGGGGGCCGGTGGTCTTGGCGGGGTGCTCGGGCTGGGCAGGGTGCTCAGGCTGCTCGGGCTTGGAGGGGTGCTCAGGCTTGGGGGGAGCAGGGTGGTAGGGCTTGCCAGGGATCCAAGTAGGGCCAGCGGGGTGAGTCTCAGTGACGGTGCAAGGACAGTCAGTGATGGTCAGAGTGCAAGGCTCAGTGACGACGTAGTCCTTGCCTCCGAGGTGGAAGCTGGTAGGACCAGCGCAGACAGTGGTGTAGACATCGTACACACTGGTGATGGTGACGGTGCCGTTCTTGACGCCGGTAGGCTGAGGAGCAGGAGAGACAATGGCGGCCTGAACGGCGGAGAAGCCAGCAAGGGCAACGAGAGCGGCGGTGTTGAATGAGTACATCTTGAATGACTTGTTTGGTTGTTTTGGGACTTGAAAGAGTGAGTTCCGGTTGGAATAGCGAATGCAAAGTTTGTTGGAGTGAAAGACAGTGGTCAAGCGAGTGACTTGGGCGAGGTTTGTTAACGAGTGTGGGTTGCAAAGAACGAGAAAGATACTGAGTGCTGAAGAGGAAGAAGAGGGTGTTGATGTGGTTGACGAGGCTGCCTTATATCTGTAAGTGAAGCCTCAGAGTCAGACACTGGCCAAGAAGAATCAATATGTCTATCTCGGCTGGCCCCCCCTGTGTCTGGACCTGACTCTCTCAGCTTGCGACAGTCTAGCCGCCACATGAAAGAATGGTAAACAGGCACATCGTCATGCTGCTTCATTCCAGTGCGCAAGGGAGAGGCACAAGGAGATTAGGGCTCCGTAACTAGGGAGTTGTTGACCTTGGTTACGTGATGCAGGGAGGGCATTTTGTGTGCAGTGAGTGAGATGAGTTGTTCTGAGACGTGCTATTTTGAGAGATTGTTGAGATGTTTTGTTTCTGTGTAATTTTATTATTTTTTTCTCTGGTTGTGGTTGAGTGTAAGTGGTTTTTGAGTCTTGATAGCGGGTGGTATCTTGGCATCCAATGATAGACGCAGTATCGTGTAAGTGATGACCAAAACAGTCAAAACAGTCATACATCAAAGTAAACAAACTAGAAAATAAACAATTCAACTATAATCTTAATTCTATTTCCAACAAATCCACATGATTCGACCAAAAAGAGCAAAAAGAAACGATGGTGCAAGAATCGGTCGATCTGGAAGCCTGTCTCTTGTCTCTCTTGAGTCTCCCTCCCTTACTTGACTCATCTGCCGTTGACCCCCACATACCTCAGACATGACACTAACATAATAGACATTGTCAAAAGATTAGATTACTTCAGCTTGTTTGTGATGGGACAATAACAACATGAAGCCTCTCTTTGATGCAATCTATGGCTAATGAGACAAATACTCGGGTCAAGAGTGCCGAGGTATGGACTAAGAACAAGCTTTTCTCTCAAGATATCACAAGAATAAGATAAGAGAAAGGAGGAAAAAGGGAAGAAAATGGAAGAGGTCATTGTGTCTTGTAGTTTAATTAAGAATATGCAGTCAACGTCTCTGCCCCTATAATATGCATCTTTTCCTTATATTACTCTGCGTATCTGTAGATCGTGCATGCATGAGATTGATTAATCGTTGTTAGACACGGCACATGTAATCGAATCGCGACATATCGCGTGCTCCTAAGATAATTTGAGCAAGTGAAGCAATATCCTTGTCAGAAACAAACACAGCATTCTTGGTGTGTCTGGATTATGGCTACACATTCCTCAAGTTCTTTACCAGATCTCTCTATAGAGTGGTCTATTATGCAAACTCTTCACCAGCCATACCAATCAATCACAGGCACAAATTCATGATTCACAAGATATTCAGATCATGTTTGACTCGAATTCATTTCTTGATCTTTATTCCTCTCGACAAAATCCATCAGAGAGACTGCTCAGATTTCTTTTTTTTCTATGTACAATTGTCTTTCAGCGCTGGCCCGCCGTGTAATGTTTGGTAAAATGTACCCGACTCCTTCCAATGCAATGCATTACTTTCGGTTCCTCGACGTGGCCCCGTTCGTAGCATGAATAAATGAATAGAGACAAAGTGAGAGAGAGGGAGACGGAGAGGGAGAGAGGTAGAGAAGAAATAGGACCCTCCCCTCCCCTCCCCTCCCCTCCCAGAAGTAGAAAGAAAAAGAAGAGAACAACAAAAACAACAAAGCTAACAAGAACATAGATGCCGTGAATTTTGGTCGTCGAAAAACAAAAATCATTCTTCGCGCTGTACAAATCAATTAATCGATCGCACACTCAAGTCCATCCTATATCCATAGTCATGATTCGGAAACTCGGCCCTCGAAACCCAATGCAGCGCTTCTCGATTCAGCCAAGTACTCGACATAGGTAGGTAAGCGGCAGCCGTCACATTGCTGTGATATCACTTCTACCGTATACCCCCAATGCCTCGCTTGGCGATACCAAGATCTCATATCTCCCGACGATATATCGGCGGCCGACCCGAGCGCGATCTAGTTCCCGTAAAAGATTTTTTTTTTTTCATCGAGGTCCATAATCGATGAGTAAAATAGGGACCGAAACTAGGAACCGGCCGAGTAAGATCGGAGGCATCCGAACTTAAATAAGAGACCGTTGTCGGAAAGGCAGAGCCGGGCCGGGAGGCGGAGGGAGAGTTTGGCATAGCATAGCATAGCCATAACCCCCATAACGCTAGCCTTAGAACAAGGAAGCCGAGGCGACAAATAAAATACAACAAAAGGCAAAAAAAGTAAAATAGCTCGGAAAACCCAAATAACACCGATAATGCTTGGAAGGTATGGCTCTAGGTGGTATCGTTTTGATGGTGGCAAACGCTCGGGTAGCCAAATCTGTCATACGTCTCTATGCAAATGACTCGTTCGTTTAAAAATGAGGCAGATGATGGATGTGAATGCTTGCTCGTGTCACTGTAGGTACTGACTGTACTCCAGCGCTGCGAGGAGGGCTTCTTTTTCTGGTCAGGTCATGGCGGCTCGCTTCTGGATTAGGCTTTCATTTCCCTTCCTTTCAAGCCTAGCACAGCCAGTAGGTAGCCATTAGCCAAGTGCCAGCCCTTCCTAGTGCAGTCTGAGGTCAGATCCCTTGGAGATCATCATTTTCGGTTTGATCTGCTTTGGCTTCGCTCAGGTCCTCGGCCGACCACGTCAAACTCGTAGTTTCGCAATTGCTGCTCGTACTTGGGGCTGCGAAGGAATTTTGGTACAGAATCCTATTTTTTTTCTTGTTAGCATCTGTCATCCTGCGCATCATCGCTCTGATCGGCATGTCCGAGAACGGAATTAGAGGCTAGAGGGGCGGGTTTTAGTCAAAACTTACACTAGCCATCAGCTTGAACACTGCGTTTTGAGCGTCCTCAAACAGCGACGTCACCTCTTGCAGCGTGTCAATCATAGCCACATCCTGTCCAACGGCCTTGGTCATACGAGTTGCCAAGTTGTTGCGCAGTTGATGGTCAATGTTGAGTTCGCACGGCGATCCTGGGGCCAGGAAAGCGTTGTAGATACCATATGCCGAGGCCATAATCTCCTTGATTCCGTCCATGGCATTAGTGTTGGGTGACTTTTGAGCCGCTCTTGTGGCAGCCTTGCAGCTACGCACAAACTCGTCAACATCTTGATAGAAGGACAAGTTTTCTTCGCAGTGAGTATCTCGTAGTTGCTCACGGAAGAGGAGACGTAGCGCGGGGTCGTTAAGAATCTTGTCCAGTCGCTGGGTGTTGGAGTCCCTAGTGATGCCGTTTCGCTGAGATGCGGCGCCGCCTTCGCTCTCCGAAGGTCGGCCCCGAGAGGCAGCACCACTGACCAGATCCTTACCGCGTTGCGACAGCTGGTAAATGGCGTATTTGGTGGGTTGGAACAGGTTGCATCCAGGGTTTTGCGACATATAAGCACGGTCCTGGGCCACGGGCTCCATTAATTCGTACTCAACGAATAGAGTGGCCACCTCAACAGTCTCCCGCTTGTCCACGATGGTTGAGCAGTCCATGAGCCAGTCAGTGGCAGCCTTGCCAGTGAAGGTGTCACGATATGTCTTGCCATTCACCTTGCGCTCGGCAGCCATCTTCACTCCGGTCAGGCCATCTCGGTAGTCATGCAGCGAGTCCGAATCGGCGGCGTTAACGGTAGTCTTGATGTTGCGGCCCTCGGAGCCAGCAAAGCGGCGGAAGATGACCTCGATTGTTCCTTGGTCGTGAAGAAGCTTATCAGTCTGTGGATCTCGCTCCAACAACACCAACTGGGTGGAGGCGAGGTTAGCCAATTCCGACACTTGCTTCTGTTGAATGCCGTTTCTAGCGCAGAATCTATCCAGAACAGTGATACCCTTGGGAGTTAATTGCCAAACAGAGCCCTTCATCGTGTAAACCTGTTGATATTTGCCGTCTGCTGATTCGATAAAGCGAGCCTCCAGAAATCGTTGACAGATAGAGCGGGCCATGTCCTTAGCCATAGAGAAGGTTGTGGTTGTGGTGGTTGTGACGATACGAGAAGGATCCTTGGGGTCTGGCATACGGTTGGATTGAGAGAACTTTAGGGAGCCCAGGTTGTTGATGGCATCCTCGGACAGAAAAGTGTACTCAACCTTGGTCAATCGGACACGGTGGGCTGAGAGCGGCAGCAAACTGACGACAAGAGTTGAGAAGAGATCCTTGAAATCCTATTTGTGCAACAGTCAGTGGGCGTTTTTTCTTTTTTCTTGTTGGGAAACAGAGTTTCAAGAATACGCAATGGCGCAGAGGCTACGCGTGTGCGCGCACGAGGTAAAACGGCGCCTTAAAGGCACACCAAACAAGGTTGGGTAGGACAATAGGGCGTACCTTTGTGAATGGACGGTCATCGTCCGTCATGCGCAACAAGCGCGAAGATGTCTGATGCATCTTGTTTGCTGTGGAGGACTTGATAGGGGGCGGGAGGTTCGGGTCTGTGGACGTATAAGGCTGAGACGGCGGGTTGTTCGTCTGCAGAGTCTGGGGAGCGACCTTGCTGTCCAGATATGCACCCGAGGACAGCGATTGGTTTGAGGAACTTCGTAGACGGTGGTACTTGTCCGGACTGGAGGGTTCCGACGAGGGTGAAGAACTCGTGAGCAAAGAGAGTCTTGAAAGAGCACCAGAAGACTGTCGAGGTCGAATGGCTGGCTCTGAAATAGCAGCAATGGCGTTTTGTGTGCGGTCAAAAGCTGAAGCGGCCAGGGCAAAGAGGCTTGTCGAAGAACGGTTGTTCAATCTCGAAACTGAGGAAGCCGTATGGCGATGATGGCTTTGCTGTGGATGATAAGGGACGTAGGCCGGCTGGTTTGTATTTGAAGTTGAGGTTGAGGTAGAATTACCCGAGGTAGCGGAGGTGTTGATGTGTGCTGGTGGTAGAGGTGTAGGAAGAGGCGAACGATCCGAAATAGAAGAGCGTGGTGTGTTCGTGGTTGTATCCTGGTCCTGGTCGTGGTCTAGTGCGAGTGGTGTATCAGAAGGAGAGGCAGAGTGAACCGTGGGCCTTTGGTGTTGCGACAGAGTGGCCATCTAACGGGAACGAGAAAGGTCAGAGGGAGGGGAGTTTTGCGGTGACGGCAGTGGGAGAGGTTCAAATAAGAAGGAGGATGGACGTGGATGGATGTGGATGTGCAAGTGAAAGTGGATGTGGATGTGGGATGTGGATTTTTTTGGTCTGGTTTGGTTTGGGTGAAGGAAAATCAGTCCAACTAAAGGTCAAAGCAAGACCAGACCCAGGTGTAAGTGTAAGTAAGTGCAAGTGGGACACAGACTGTGAAAGAAGAAAAGGATAGATACCCTCAGGTAGGATTAGCAGAGAGCACCTAGAATAGGACAGGACAGTACAGCCTAGAGAGAGGGAAAGGATAGGATAGGATAGGGATAGGGATTAGGGATTGGCAGCCCCAGAGTGAAGAAAAAGAGAGGGTAAGAAAAGGTGAGAGAGTACAGGTACTGGTACAGGTACAGAACCCCCCCCCCCAAGACCGGCCGACCCTACTAAAACTGAACTGAACTGAACTGAATTGAGGGGAGGGGAGGGTGGGGTGTCAAAAGGGGTTCCCTCTAGTGAATGCACAGGCGTGGCCCTAACTGGAAAGGTCCCCTCCTGGTGGGTCCCTCCCGACCTCCGTTCTCTCTCGTTTGTCTGAGGTCAAAAGGTGGGCGCTGAGAATAGCGGGCGAAATGGAGATGTTGATGGTCTTGGCCTTGGCTTTTCGCTCTCCACAACTAAACTAAACAAGCAGTAGCAGAAGCAGTAGCCGGGGTCAAGGTCAGGGTCAGGGCAATCACAGGCGACTAGGCAGGCAGGTAAAGAAGCTAGCTACCAGGGCAAAGGTAGAAAATCTCCAGCAGCTAAAAAGGAATCAAAGAGCGAGCGAGCGGAGACAGACAGACAGACAGAAAGACTGCCAAATGAGAGAAGAAAAAGAAGAAAAAGAAAGAAAATTGTAGACAAGGGTCTATTCGATGTGGGCTTGCTTGCCTTCATCCATCTTCAACACCGCTGTCTCTCATGCTATGCTGCAGCAACCCGTCCCGGAACGCCGGGGCCTGAATTGCTTGTCTCTCACTCACTCACTCAATTCAGTGATAACATGTCTCCAGAACAAAAGACCCCATGTCCTGGGGCTTCAGCGTATCTTCGCGCTGGAGTTGATGTATCGACATGTCGCCAGCCTGACCAGTCATCTCATTCTATGTGAGGTAGGCAGGTCGGTAGGGCCACATGTATGCATGTTCACCACGCCGTGTCTACCGTAGCGTAGCGTCCCGTGGCACAAGACACCTACTACAGCTTCTTTTGCAGAATTGGCGAACCAATTCCCTTAAGTCGTGAAAAGAGGCTTTTGGCAACCTCTCGGCCAACAGTAGTCCCTCTTCAGTAGCGCCATTGGAAGCTCCCGGTACCGTACCTTTGGTACAGCACATTGCCTGTCGGCTCCGACTGAAACATGGAGAATAGAGGAAAATAGAAACCAGATATCTACAACTAACGTTATTAGTTGCTGTATGTATGAATGCATGCCAACAAACTGGGGAAGCCCGTCAGCAGCTGTACTATAAGCGAACAGGGGCGTTGGCACTAAACAAAAATCCATTGATATCACCAGCCCAATGACATTGTAATATTCATATGACAAACGAAATGAAGATTTGTGATCATGATAACATGTCATTCGGATTGGCATAGGTTCACGTCAATCCGGTAAGTGTTTGTTCCTCAATTTCTTCTCTTCCAGTGCCATACCCACTCAACACTGAGGTGCAGCTGTGAAAAGAACGTAGGGCTTAAACCACCAAATCCACTTGCTGACTAGACTTTGACATACAGCATACCCGCTTCCAGCAGCTTGCATGTCTGGTGTTGACGCTGGGGCCCTCATAGCTCACATGCGCTATTGTTGCAATTGGAACTACATATATGCACTAGAGCGCTGTACGTAACGCGTTAGGGCATCAGACTTGTTGAGGGTTCACAGGCTGAAACCATTCGACTCTTTGAGCTTTGCGGAATGCCTGCACCATTCTTTGCTGATCTGCAAGCGGTCTGCAAAGCAAACTGCAGCACCTCCGCACCCTGCAACACCATACCATGTATGTACAGTACATTGCTTGACTGATCTGATCGGTTGGCGTGCAACAGGAGCGAGACACAACTGATTGACAGTAAAACGGCGGTTTTGAGGCGTTGTATGACGACTCAAGCCGGGATCAAATCTCCATTCTCAAGGCCTTGCTTGAATCATCATATCTGGAATATGTTTTCCACCACTGCAGCGATCCGTACGGATTCCGCCGGTGGCTTGCCCGCCACGAGCGTCTCTTGTGCAACCATGAGAGGCGAGTGTCGCCTGGGTCGACGCCTCATTGCAAATCACAGCAATTGAGAGCATCGCCTCGCCAGCGCCAGAATCCTTAGTCCATCCAAAAGCGCTTTGTCGGCGGCAATGCACTATAGCAGACGCCTAGACAGGAATGCTTACTTGGTAGATTTGCGCGAAAAGCCCGTTGCTGTCCGTCCATAGATGACACAGGTTTGTACTACGTACGAACTACTCGTACTGTACACAGATTCCCGTCGATGAGAAACCAAGCGCCGGACTGCTGCATGCTGGCATGAACCGGAACGTCAGACCGGGACAGCCACAGGAAATGGCACAGTAAAATGGAGGCAAGCCCCGGTCAAATGTGACCTGTAATTCAGCGAATAATTAGCAAAAAGGGGAAATGTCTGGAAAGGCAAGGCTGTGCTGTGCTGTGCTGTCCCTATCTTTTTGTTCATCTCATCGTTCATTCCATCTGGGCTGCTGGGTAATAATCTTCTCTCTCGCATGGTGAACCAGTGAGTGGCTGCTGAGCCGCGGGCGTGTGCATGGCCGTCTCACCTCTCACAGTCAATCAGTTCTCAGCCGGCCCCTTGAATGCGCGTGGCTCCAGGGATTCCATTCATCATGCTAGGCTGTTTTCGGCTGGCAAACTTCCTTGTAGCCATGCTCAGTGCCTCCATCCACCGCATCACGTTGCTGCCATGCGATCAAAGCGCCCAAGTTCCTGTGCATGCAACCATGCCGCGGCTGGGCGTGGCTGCCCCTTACTCTGCCCCACGCGGCCTCTTTCACCAAGAAGTGCTTCCAAATTGCATCGGAGCGTGCATCCGAAGCTATGCCTGGGTTATTCCACCTCATTTGATGGGCATGCTGCAAGCTCTCCAAATCTATGCGTAAATTGTGAGCTATTGGCTTATTGCTACACTGGTCTTCAGATTAGTGACAGGGTTTTGTGTCTGCCGTCGGTTTTGAGTGTGGGATGCTGATGCTTGTTCATCTTACCAGGAACCGTCAATCACCTTCAATAGAGGTGACACTGAAACACACTTTTGAAACGACCTGGAGATGCCCGAATGAATCAAACACCAGATTCGTCTTGACGCATGAATTTGGCCTTGTCAGCATCCCAGAATTGACACTCCGATTACTTCCTTGATAGCTACCTCGGTCGTTGTATTTGTTGCCGCTGCCATGTTATGCTCAAGCGTGGTAGCTCGATTCCCTGACTCTAAGACTCTGTATTCTTGCGCCTCATAAGTCCGGCATTCGGGGTTCTCGCAAATTGGCCAGATTTTGGTTAAAGTGAAAAGACTGGTGGTTGCAAATCGTGGCTAACGAACGCCATAGATCGCTCTGACCTCGTTCTGGCCACTGTAGTGGATAGTGTGTGTGTCCGTCGGAGATTGATTATTAGAGTGTCGCTGAACCCCATTAGTCTACCACCATGCTTCCCAAGAGCTAGAGTCATCCGTTGGTGAGCGTGTCAAGAAGGTTGTCAGAAGGATCACTACGGTGTGCGGTGTAGTCGTATAGGTGTACTCCGTATGTAGCACTCAGCCTTGGTTGGACTGCTGCTCCAGATTACCCCAAAGCACTAATTAATGCTGGGTTCAACGGGCAGGACAGATGTGCCAGCCCAGCCGCATCTCACACGAAACCTGTCACTGTCAGTATCTATATTATCCATCTCGGCTCTGTGCTCACGTCACGCTCGGCTCACATCCCACCTTAGAAGAACGCCAGTGGATTTGTCTCTGCCGAAGCGAAATTGTGATTCGCAGCCCCGCGGCTACTTTGGCTCCGAGCTCACTCCTTCTAGAAGGTTTCTGGAAACTCGTCTCCGCGGCAGGGACCAGGGTCTTTGGATCTTGACTGGCTGAGCAATTCTACTCGACTCAAAGTTCCGTCCAGCAGCCAAGGACTCTGTCGCCGATGAAAAGCGTCTCGGTCGTCTTGCCGTTAGATCAGCTGATCTCCTCTTGCGACGTTACCTTGAACAATATGAGATACGTATCCGCAATATTCAGCACTCGTAAGTCTCTTATGGATCAAGGTGAAGCTTGGAGGGACTGAGGCTCAGGTTTCAGGAATAGACTACCTAATGGAGAGAAAGAACGGGCGACCAACAAGGAAGCCAAAGATCCTGGTAACTTCCTAGCATCAGACTAACGTTAGTTCAGGGAAGGAGTAAAGCATTGGAATTTGGGAGTGACTGTCTGTCTGACTGTTCGAGACACCCATTTATTGGAAGGAGGCTAAAAGCCGACAAGACATAATTAGAGAAGGAACACGACAACACCATCTTCACAACCGCGGCTTCCGATTGCGCCTCTTGGGGATAAGATATCTACATTTGTCCTTTATCTCCGTGTTAGTCTGTTTGATACATTCCTTTGCTCGGGTACATCTACCGTTTACAATGCCGACTCTTAGAATGCCACTTATTCAAGCCCTGTACAGGGGCTAGGGGGGTAATGACTAGGTGCTTCTCAGTGGCACGGTTATCATTAACCGTTAACCGATCCTGTCTGGCCTGTGTACGGAGTATCAAGCCTCAGCAATGTTGGATTGAATCGTCAAAACTTGATGGTGTTGAGGTGACCTGCACGTTGATGTCACTGCCTGATCGATCTATGCTAAATCGATAGCAACAGTCTCAAGTTTCAAAGGTATGTAGACAAGGAGCCAAGAGACTCTGCATGTCTTCCCATCTCACATATCACAGTGACTTTATGTATAAGCTGACAGCATGTCGTTACGCAAGATAAGGTATGTTTCGGAGATTTCTCATCATACACACGAAACTGCACAAGTGTTGCGAAACCCTTGACGATAACAAGCAATACTAACTGTGGGTGGGTGAGCCGGGGCAGCTGTCAGAGTGGGAATAGTCGGGTTTGATGACCAGTCAATCTGGCAGATGAGGATGAATCCTCATGGCGTTCATCATCCTTACACCGCAACGTAACTGAAGATGAAGGCCGACAAAAAGCCAGCCAATTCGTTTCCCTATCACGAAGTCACCTGAGCCACGATCACCAAATTCAATTCGTGGCTCATTTGTGAGCGCGGCGGGTATAAACTGGGGACGCAGGGTTCGAGTTGATCAGGGCACCATCCACAACTCGCAAGTGTCTTGGTGTGACTGTGACTGTGACTGGTCACCTTTCCAACCATGTCGGCATTCCCACGTGGCTCCATGACTGAGCTTGTCGTGCGGTGCAAGGAATCCGCTGCACGTAAACTGCCATACAGATACGAAGCAATGGGTCCCCTCTCAAATACGTACGGAGGACACGACGGTGCAACTCCGCTTTATTGTTTCTATTCTGTGGATATATGATCTGATCAAATAGGTATTTGCTGAGTCTCGAACAGCGGTATGGGACAACAAGGCTATCAATATCCCTGACAAAACATGACGCGTTTACGCGCGCATTTCACACGTTTGTCAGCGATCAGCGCCATCTGAGTCCAGTACCGGAGAGGAGGTAATGAAGTGGCGGTACTGACGATTTGCAGATCCCCAGTTGAAGAAGCAACAACACCAAGAACAAAACAAAGAAAAGCAAAAACGAATAGGGTGTGAGGCGTGACTTTAGCAGTATTACCTGGTTGGTTCTGGCGGGGTCCGCCACGTGGGTTTAGAGGGAGCCACGCGTTTGTGACAACCAAGCTGTGGAGTCGCTTAGGCATCTTTTTATCTCTCGTCACTGTAACTCACGTATCATGCTCACGTTCTAGGCCTCATATCAGCCCAACAATCCCGGAAACTTGTCACGGCAGTTCAAGCGAGGCTCTTCAACTCGCCAATTGTACCGGTACTAGTCGACGCTCAGTCAAGGCGTCGCCGTTGATTTGACTCTCTTTTTCTTCTAGGCCCTCGCTATCCGAGAGTCTGCCGACGTCAAAGCTGCTTGTGCTACCGCACGATCCACTACAGCTCTTCAAGCTTCGGGATGACTTCTCGTTGGCTGGCCTTGCCTGGGCGGATTGTTTTGATCGTTGAGAACGATTGGTTATCAGAAGATGGATAAGCCGCTAGGTCGAAGACGTGCATGAAAGGCTTAGACGGAGGCGGGCGGTTCGACTCGACGTTTTCAACGCAGAGTCTCGTTGCGGTTCTGCATTGAGAGCCATGGACCATAATGAAACGCCTTGCAACTCCAAATTGAGCACCGCATGACGCATCATTCCTCGGTAGAAGTTTAGTCGTTGGACTTGTTCACGCTACCTTAGTCAAAGTTTCACATGTACCGTACATCCCGTACTTACGGACTCTGCGGAGCCCGGACACCTGGGTACGAAATCATAAACAAAGCGCCCAATCCGGTCAACAAAACATTCAGCCCTCTCGTGGAGTCACGAAACTTGTGTATCATGAGCATTGTTTCGCCAGATCCTTCTACGTACCAACAACATTCGCGAAAAATACAAAATCTGCAAGGTTCCAAATCAAGCTGATTCGGTCCCCCTGTTCATGCTGCTTTTAAGTTGCCACGCGAGAGGGTACAGTACAATGTACTTTGCCATGTGCCTCGCACGAGGTAAGCGATCACGGAACAGATCCGTCTAACCATTCCGGGATGACGATATCCACAAAATCTGCAGACAATCCCGTCTTGTTCAAAACATCAGATCAGATAACCAAACAGTTTCGCTCCCGTCACTTAGATCAGAGGCTCTGACTCGATATCCTAGCTTAGCTACGGATACAGCTGCCCGATTGATGTTCTCTCATTGCAGATTGACGGTCACGTGTGACCGCAAATCTGAGCTTCCAGCACGATTCATGCTCATGCCTACAGCCTTACCGTTATCCTGGTTCGCCTACAAAGACAACGGCCTTGTACGATCGCCAACTAGACGGCTAGTAGGCCTACTGGCGCGAGCTCCTGTGGTACGGCACTTGGTGATTACGAAATTGTCGGCATTGTGGTAGACCCTTCATATCAGCACTGAAGTACAGGGTTAGGCACGGCGAACCCCGAGCTCCAGTGCAAGCGTAACTATATCACATCTGTTATATGGTCCCTCCACCGGATATGAAAACGAGCAAGGTCAGGCTACGGAGGTACGAGTTTCTAGTCGGCGAACTAATTCTGACTCCTGTACAGCACGGCAGGCTAGGATACGCTCTTGTAGAGTGAGGCCTGGACATTGACTAACCTTGCGGACAGCAGTACGCGGCTAGCGGGCGATCTGGTAGACGGGAACCAACATTCGGGATTGATTTTCCAGGTCTCAATCGCATCTTGGCTTGATGATATGTGTATCTTGGTATACAGGATATGCATGTCGACAGGCATGTCGCTATAGGGCGCTAGAGGTTGTATTTCTCAGCCGTGTGATCCAACTCGTGTGAATGGTTGCTTCAAACATGCAGCAAGTGCCCCTATTTACTGGGCTGAAATCCTTGCTCAACCTCTTTTCCAAGCGTACTATCCACCAAGTCCACCCACCACGGGAATCCATCGTGCGATTCCACTCACTAGAAGCCGTCGGCCGCCAAGTGGGCAATGCTTGGGCGCCATCTCTCTTAAACCACGGAGCATTTCCAATCAACATGCTGAATACTACCTTATA
>JABEEM010003221.1:0-11044 GCA_013363185.1 Fusarium secorum | reverse complement strand
GTCAAGGAGTTAGATGAGGAACGGATCACGACGATTTTCGAATCATTAACACGCGGCGAAGTGTTGCAATAACGGCGACAAGTTTTAATACTCAAAGGCGAGTTAGAAAGCAGGTTGTGGGCTTGATAGCTCCTTCTGCATACTAGCATAATGTCGACAATAGAGAGGAAAGTCCCCAAGTTCCAAAGCACGAAGTAACTGCAACGACTGAGTTACGCTAACTGCCCAGCACGATTCATATGGTCTGGGCGGAAAGCATAGCACCATTTATTACCATACTATTTCCGGGGGTGGTAGGGGTTCAACTACACACGGGAGGTAAAAGAGGGAATATAAGGTAGACACATAAAATAAGGCAGTCATTTATGTAATATCAGTTATGTCTGCTCCCCCCACTTACACTGGATTTCATGCCAACAGAAGTTGACGGCTAGTCTGACCTATCACTGTGTTAGTACAAGTTCCATTAATTTCTGTATTCTTCTTGTTGCTCGAGCTTTCTTGAGGCATTTCTTCCGTTTCTAAAATCCAGTCATACACAATATGTGAAACCAGATACTGCCGGGGTGAAAATGTAAGTATAATAGATTGAACATCACACCTAATTGAGTTCATAAATCTAGAGAACGCGGTACTTATTACTATATTTGACAGCTATCAGTAGCGGGATCAAACCCGCTAGTCGTGCGCCTACATCAGTTGCTTTGAGCAGTATTGGTCAAAGCCGTTGAGAATAAGCAGGAGGGTCTCGTTGACAAGTGGAAGGCAGCGTAAGCGTCTCGATTTAGCCAGGTGGCCCTCTCATGCCATTGATATTCAGAGATGCCTCCTGGTTCCGTAGGGATGTACGGGCCATGCTTATCTTGGTGCGAGTGGATCTCCGGGTATCCAGCATTTAATTGGCCAGTCCGGATTAACATAGAGTAAATAATCGAGGAACAGCCTTTTAAGATGCCCAGGCAGCCCAGCTGGCCACCAAGGTCCGAGATTGACTGTGGAGTCACGATGAAAAGTGGCCAGCATGGGGGTTGAAAGCAAGGGATTCTCCAGAACATGAGTGCCAACCATATCAGTCCGCACTGACACTAATTGTTGGCTGATCTCCTGTTGTCACGTCATCGATTGGCTGATAGCTAGAGCCAGCTCACCTCGTACGGATGGTCAGGGTGCTGTTGGGCCCAGTCTGTAGAACGTATCCCAGCTCCTGGTCAGGAACTTCCTTCAGCTTCTACATACATTACGTGATGATTCGGGTAAGCCGGACGACCTATATTTCACGCCTTCTATCTGTCAGTGGGCTGTGTTACTGTAGTGGCAATATCTGTAGTCTGCCTTGCCCCTGAGAGGCATTCCACACGGTAGTACCATCAAAATTCAAGATCGACGTGATATGATTTCTCTGCCGTGTATTGTTTAGCGACTTTCCATGGGATGAACAAAGGGCATGATAAAATTGGGTTAAAAGGATTTGTCCCATGTCGGCGCTTAAACAAGATCTATCTTTGTCATCAGGGCGTGCAACAGAGTCTTGTCTATTGCCCTTTGCCACCTTGACGTGTCAGGGACAAGAGTGTTTGGGCAGAATGAGCGATGGCTGTCATCGGCGGACTGGGGTGGCGATAAGCACATCTTGGCGGGTGAAATTTTCAGCCTACTCCCAATCATATCAGAACTTGACCGACATTTCAATGAACAGTTCACTTTGGCGACCCCTAAAGACGCTGTCCCTGCTGGCCAGAATAGCTTTGTAGACTCAGAAGTTGTTTCGTGCTTCTCGGGACTAATACATAGACATCAAAAGAAATGAGCAAATAAAGAATTAGCCTGATAAAATTCTTCGCCGTCCTAGCGGCACCGACTGGCTTATTCGAATTGGAATGGTTTATGCTTTAGCCAAACAAAGAAGCCGACCGCAGCCTGATTTCGTAGTAGTACCGTGTCTCCGCTGCTAACTCCTTGCACGGATGCCTGTGTACAGGTATGAAACTGAGAGCATGAACAAGGATTCAAGTGCCACATCAACTTTTCAATAATATCCGCCCTGCATTGATATTTCAGGGCTGGCATCGGGAAGGAGGCTTGCCTTGCTTTATGTCAGCCCGAGAAGAGGTCCTGGGCTGCTAATATGGATCTAACATCTCGGGCGTACTCTATGCAACTGTGACAGGTATAAAAGACTCAGGTCCGCCATCAAAAATCAACGCATACCTTTTTCCATTCTCTCTATTCACACCAACAGTTCATTTCCTGCCTTTCCAAGGTCGACCTTCTTCACTATCTTCCTCAGCCGCTTGGCTCAACTGGGAGCTGGCCTCCCAGAAGAATTCAACCACGAAATGAATCACCAATCATAATCACGGCAATACGTTACACGTTTTACGTGTTTTCCGCCCCCCCTCCCCCTTCCTGTCCACGTTCTAGACCAACTCGCAAAACTCTGTACAACTCAAACATTGCAGATTTGCGGTTGATCGCCCATATCTTGGCCAGATACGCCGCCGAGTATGGTTAAAATACAAATCCTTCACTGAAGTTGAGATATACTTGATGTAATTCTGAGCCGCTTTACTATTTGGCGGATTGGGAGGTAGCAAGATGGAGACGATTAAGGGTATCTAGGGTTAACGGTGACGGTTTCAATTCTTGTACTGTATATATTTGCAAGGCTCCTCAGAATCAACAGATGAAAGTTTTCTCGATTCCTATCAGACTCGGTCATATTTGATGTCTACATTTGGACTAGCTCGGAGAGGTCACATGCGTGACAAGTATCAAACCTTCATGCTTCAATTTCGTTGGTCAGATTTGTTTTTGGCAAGATGTACTCCATCCTAGAACTTGGCCAACATCTGTGTCAAGCTACCATAGTTCTGCGGCTAGTAGTCCAAGCGTTTGCTTAGTCACGATACGATAGCGGTATTCGCCTCTTTCAAGGGCAATGTGAGGCACCTATTCTGGTTCCTTGGAACGAGGCACTTGGTCATTAGATTATGCAAGCATCATCTGATTGTCATCACTCCGAGGCCGCAACTCGACCCCTTTTGCGATCAAAATAGAAAGAGGTTTGAAACCTGACTTGGTCGGTACCTAAATGGTTGCGCATGAAGGCTCAGTATTGGTGGATCTTGTGCCTCCAAATGACAGATGGCTGACTTTATCTCGTGTCGTATACGCCTGCGCTTTTCCACTTACTATTGACAGGGGCAACCAGAATGAGCCAGATGCATCCTGGGCTACGCCGCATCCCTGCCGCTAGGCTGTCTTGTACTTGGCAACCACCAGAACCAGCTTTATCATTGTCTGTGATTCAGAGCCTTCAAGAGGTGAGGCTGAGCCATCCCATCCTTTACCAGGCAGCTATGGTTAGCCGAAGTTGTCATGGTCAATCAGCGGTGTGCCCACCTGCCAGCGAAGTTGCCTGTTGTCTCGTGCGCGCCATTGTTATCTGTCACAGTCATCAATCCGCCCGTGTATGACTGATTGGTTTAGCTTCGCAACTGCGCCTGGCTTGGCGCTCTTTCAATCAACACAAAACTGAATCCATCCCCAGACCCTTTTTGTCTTCATTATTGCATTGAATTAAATTACGTTCTTCTTGCGAAAGGTACCTCAAATGTCGACAAAATGTCACCATCCCCACGCTGGCGTGTGCGCGCTGATTATTAACCACGATGGCAAGATTCTCACCGGTAAGAGAATAGGTAGCCACGGAGCAGGTAAATACTATAAATCAAGACGGTTCCTACCTGATTCTGATAGCAAATATGCACGATCCAACTCCCGGGCGGTCATCTCGAGCATGGGGAGTCCTTCCTCGACTGCGCAGAGCGAGAAACCCTTGAAGAAACAGCTCTCAAGGTTCGCCCCATCGAGGTAGTACATACTACGAACGACGTATTTGAGAAAGAGAAAAAGCACTACGTTACGATCTTTGTGCGTTGCGAGATGGTCGATGAGAATGCTGAACCTAAGGTACGTTGACTTTAGCTGACTTTAGAGGATGATGCGATAATAAGCTGACATTTTGGAAGACCGTCGAGCCTAAGAAGTGCGAAGGCTGGGATTGGATGACTTGGCGTGATCTGAAGAAGATCAATTCAAGTCCTTCAGGAGAGCAAGGGGAGAAGCTGTTTTTGCCGCTCGCGAATCTTCTGAAGCAGGACACTTCTCCTGAGGATTGGAGATCGCGAGGTTAAGCGGGCATTTATTATCTAAGCAAGCTGGTTGTATGTCACTTCGTTGTCAGATTTGGGGCGCACTAGAATAAAGCAGGATACATCTTGCCTTTTTTGCAACGGCGAACACAATTCTATCAAATGCTGCCTATTCAGAAACCTCCCGTGTTCCTTCCTATTAACTTTGGTTCCAAAGCTCATGCAGCTGGAAACTGGGGAAATGAAACCTTGTCTTCTGTGACATGCTGGTCATCTTGTATGATACGAGAGGAGACTAGAGGCGGTTGGATTGGCAAAACCTGCAATGCTGCACCGAAAGCCATACCTATATTACCGCGGTGTCATGTAACTCCAGTCTGGCCAGCGTTTGGTGAAGACTATCAAGACATAGGGTGAGGTTCGCAAAGGTATCAGGTAGAAAACTTGGAGTGATGGATCTAACAAACGAATAGAGAGTTGAGATGAAGCATAGTGAAATGGACATGAAACTTTGGCAGCGGCTTATTCTTCTGAATCTTTTACAAGGATCTCGCTTGCGAATATACTCACTTATATGCAAAGGGAGCTTGCTCCATTGCCACTGGCAATGCTGTGCGCTGGATTGGTGTTGATGTTCCTTGGAAGCCGGCTTACCACGAAGAATTCCACCCGAATTTGACTTATTATTGTCGTCTTGTTTTGGGTCTTACATAACTTCGTGGTTGATACTTTGCGGGTAGCCCCAACATCGGGGGCTATGTCGCCCGGTCCCATGATAGGTATCTGATGGAGCGCTCGGTCTCTGTATAGTTGCCTGATTTGCCGCTGGGAACTATGTTGTCTACCTCAAAGTCACTGACGAGCGAGACTGCAATGCTCAGTCCGTCACGGGCTGATACAGATGGTCAATTTTCAACCCCCTTGCCACCAACCTTACAATATTTTGTCGAGATGAAGCTGACAGTCAACCCGAGAGTTGGCTGAGATTGGGATCTACCATCCATTCGGTCTGAAGGCACCAGAGTAAATTTATACCGCACCGCTCGAGTAAACTGAAAACAAGTATCTGTAGATCGTGTTCCCACTCATAACCATTTTAACTCTGTCAATATTCTAACAAAGAATCGGGCTTTGCTTCAAGTGCCAACCACATGCTGATGATGAAGATCGTCCGTGATTATAATCAAGTATTGAAAAGAGAAATATGCATACTTCGTCGATGACTTGGGAAGGAGAGGGAACATTGAATCAGAACCAACCCCTGGAGAGAAAAACAGGGAGAGAAAAAGAGGGATTGTCACCACCAAGACATGAGCAGGGCTGATCAATCGTTCAAAACAGGCCCCTTGATCTTGCATGAAGAGATTGATTATATTACGAGGTGCAAATCTACGAAATTAAACTCCTCAGGGCCAGAGACTTTACCGGATGCCGGATAATTGGTCCGGCGGCTGATGCATATGCTTCTTTTCACCAGGACTTCCTTAACCCAGGCACCTGCTGTCCAAGTTGGGTTCGTTCTAAACCCCATTGCATTGTAATAACCATTCTCGATCATCAGAAATTAAAATGTTTGAAAGGTCTCATACTAGACATTATCGGCGTTAGCTTGAGTATTGGACTACAATGGGGAAAGTCAAGATCACCTCCACACCCTTGTTGTAATCCAACCTCATTTTCAGCAAGTTGCCCGGGACGACTTAGCAATGGATCCTTCCTTTCACCTTGGCCCGTTCCGGTGCTACCGTTGTTGCTTCGCGCACTAGGACTCGCCGCTCCTGGTCGAACCTGGTTAAGTTGCATCTTGTTATGTCTGTCACCACCGTGCCATGCCGCTGGGCTGCCAAGGGCGTTCGTGGGTACAGTCCCGAACACTACATCATAACCTCCGCTCGCCTCGTTGATCATACCTGGGCCAGCATTTGTAATACTAGATCCTGAGCCATAGCTATAAGGTGGGCTGAAAGGCGCGCCACCCATGGAGTGCATGTGGTGAGATGGAAAGGCATGCGACGTGGGTGACATGGTGAAACCAGCTGCCGCTGCAGCCGCGACTGCAGCATTGTTTGCCGACGCATCTCCAACCATGTGGTCATGCATAGTACACATCTCCTGGCTTTCATGATGGATTGAGACTGAAGTGGGTGTTGCAAGGAGGCCAGGCGACGAATGAGGCATCTCTCCAGAGGTATACGAGAAGGAATGTTGAACAGGACCTAGAGTAGATAGGATAGACCCAACACAGAGGGAGCGAGACTCCAAATAACTTCTACATCAGGTCGTCTCCGATTGATTATAGGTCCCGGTGGCGCCGTGTTCTTGCGCTTGAGGTTTGGTCGCTGTTGTACATCGTTGTTTCGGAGGGTACCATCAGCAGTCGGTCCAGCACCCGTGTCGACCGCGACATCAGCAAGGCGGAGATTGGCTGCGTCAAAACCGAAGGACGGCCCTCCAGTTCCTCCAATGTTCGTATAACGGTTGAAGAAATCCTCGCCGTGAAACCCGGGAGCATACCGCATTGAGCTGCGTGCCAATACCTTCACCAGCTCTCCATGCGCATGGCTAATGTCTTGCAGCGTTTCGTGTTGGAGCTGTACTGAAGCCCAGGCATACCTGAGCTCGCTCAGGAACTGCATCTCCGAGAAAGGAAGTCTTTGGCTGAGCTAAAGGTAATGAGCTCGTCTTGGCTACCTTGCTGGCTGTGATGAGCTCCGTGAACATGAACTGTACCGGCTGTGCAAACACAATATCAAATAAATGCAGGCCATTCCAAAATTTCTCACTCTTTGCGAAGTTTTACCAGCTCCATTATGGCATTGGCGTGAAAAAGGCACATGTTGGTAGCTCCCATCTGCCACGATTGATGCTGTCCTGTCTCGGCAAGCTCTGCAAGATTGATAGGGAGGAACGGCCGATAAATAAGGCAGTGGATAGGATGATAGATAACTCTGCTGAACAGGAGAATAGCCAAGTCGGCTTGTCCAATAGGTGTGCTAAGGTTGGAAAAGACGTCTGCATTTTCCTATGCCCAGGCATCTAAATCTTGCCAAATCTTGGATATTGTCGAGTTTGTGCCATGGGAAGTGAGAGTTGCCTTTCACACTGCCAGCGGCCAAATATCGATTCGTGTTTCCGAGCACACGTGTGATATCAGTAAGCATACCCATGCTTCCTTGCGGCTTCTCCTCGCCGCCTTGGAAGTGCTGGAGGTTCGAACCCGTTCAAAAAAGGCCCCCTTCGACGAAGGGAGACGATGAGTTAGGTGGCCAAGAAGGAAGCCGTAGCTTAATGGTATTATCGCTAATCAAACTAGGTCGCTTCGAACCAGTCGCTTGAAATCGGTCAAGCAAGTAGCAAGTCCAAAAGAGTCGGCGTCGCATTTCACGTTCGATTGTATCCCACTCTTTCTTGACAAGTAGACATTCTGCTGTGGCTCTGGATTGGCGTGTATATTCCATAGAAGGTGCTTACCATGAGAATCTCTACATCATATGGACTCAGGACTTCCTTGTTCTGGTCCTTCCACATCTTGACAGTTGATACTCTGAAGGTCTTTGGCGGCAATTTTCGTTCCGTCTCCACTCCCGACTTCACCACAAGAACAGCCCAATGCTGAGACCTACATCGTTTGATCTCATGGTAACTATTTCTCGAGTCTTCCTGCATCTCCAAAGTTACCTGATCTCTCCGCTGGTAGCTATGCTGTCTACTCAAGTGCTACTAGCGAGCGATACACCAAGGCTCAATGTATTGAACAAGCCGTCAAGCGCGAGACTGCTGACATGGAACGAGAAGCTTTCCCACACTAATTATGCTCACGATCTGGCCCACGGCAAGGTTTGGGATCACATGGACAAGATCACCAGGCCTCGTAGAAGAAGGAGCAGAGGACGGCTTCTAATTGTCGCCAATAATCCATTACTGAATAGCCCGTCAATCTTTCGTGATCTTGATTGTACCTTTTGTTGGTTATCACTTTTATCTGCATTGTGAACCTTGCCATTGACATTGCCTTGATTTTATAGAGATTTGACCGTGGCTAAAATGTCGCTGCTTCCGTCTTATTCCAGGCTGGCTTTCAGAGAGACATGCGCTTTCTTGTCTCTGGTCCCCAACAATGGATTCAGAGCGTGAAACCATCGCCCTTACGAGCTTCAAGTATGTAGCATGCAAGCTCCTGGTTGCACAAACCTCAACAGGCCTGGAATGAAGGACTTCAGTAGGCTTGATATGGTCTATCGATATAGCATGACTTTGAAATTTCAATTAATTCTCGAGATAGAACGTAGCCTCCTCGGCACATATTTTGTCATACATGGTCAATATATGAGCCAGTGATTGAACCTTGACTACGTAAACATCTGCCACATAAGGAAGCCTGAATGATAAGCCCTGATTCAAAAACTCAATCTCAATGTAGTATGATGATTCATTGACGGTTCCTACAATTGGGACATACGTGTATCACAACGCACTATCGTTACAAACGAAGACCTAAACAAGGCCACAAATTCGTATCACAGACACGGATGGATTGGTAATTGAGGCCAACATTGGCTTTACCAGCTACATGAGCCCCATAACAAAGAATACGCAGCTAAGTGACAGATTCAGTTCTCTGTAGTCAGATAAGCTCTCAGTCACGGGCCTCAAAGGTTAAAAGAGCCTTGATTCTATCATAAAATGACGAGAGCAGAGCTTCTTATCTGGCTATGGAGCATGATATCCTTGTCAGGGAAGCTTACCCGATCATTGCTACCCTTCCTCTTAACAAATAACACCTCTGGCTCGCAACTGGAGATACTACCGGGGCTCAGTAACCAACACCTAAGCCTACATGACCCTAACTGAATTCGCGAGATCATATGTCTTACGGCAGAATCGTCGATTCACTGTCTGGTTTCATTGCCCAACTTACCAGACCATCTGACACCTCCTTAAGGATCATATGATGTCTGGCACTATTCCAGTTGACATGGCTTTCCAGTCCCGCGATGAATTTAGAGACGAATTCATGACCATCTGAATCCCAAAAATCCCTTATCATAGAGACTTTCAGTCCGTCGCCCCCATCAAGGTATGGAGATCGAGGCTGCTCGATATCGGCAAAGACAGTAGACCAAATACGACTCCAACGAGTTGTTTCTCCTAAATAATACTTATCCCCCTTGATGAGGCTGACTTTTTGATTTTCAGTGAGTCCTTCCAGTGACTTCTGATTGTTCGCCTTGCATGCATTCTCCAACATGTGATTATCTCGATCAATCAACGTTTTGAAAGTCTTCCGGCATGTACGGCAGTACAGAGGCCTACTGTGATACCGCAAGAGATGCTTCATCAATACTTCGATGGGTGTCTGAAAGAAAGCGTCAGCAGTAGTGTCCGAAAGGAAGCAAACAACAACATACCTAATATTAAGACTTCATGCCGCTCTCACATGATTTTTCGCAAAGTATCCAGTATGATACCGATCAAATTCAGTCGGTCGAAGGTCATCACTGTCCTGACGACCTTGGCTGACGGAATCGGATAATGGCACATCCAGGAAGGGATCGGCCCAGCGTGCCGGGGTCCTCTTGGGATTGAAGCAAACACTGGGTAGATTCGAGCTCGCCGAGTTATACTTCGAGCTCTACTTTGTCAGAAAAGCTGAGAACGTCTTGCTGGAAGTTGTCGTTTATTGAGTATTCGTCACCGTCAATGGCAACCGTACCTGTGTAATCAGTTAGACGAGAGAGACCCTTGAGTCGCGCTAACAAACTCCGTAACAGATTTGACAGAATTTCTATTGTCCTGTTTGCTTGTCGGAGTATACAACCAAGGTGAGAGAGTCGAGAGACTCGCCCCGCGGATAAAGGCGTTGGCTGACTTCTCATTTGATGCCATCTGGAGTGGAGGCATCTGCTCTTGATGGAAGCCTCGTTGAATAAGCTTTAGTCGTGTGCAGGATGCCAAGAGTTCGTGTGTGCGTCGAAGACGTGTCCTGAAGACACTTTCTGTCTGTATTTGATATCTTCGCTTGATGATGTCATGGTAAGTAGGTTGGCGAGGCCGGCGTGGCGGGCGCGTTCGGCCCGCGTTATATACGATTCGAAAAGCTGTCCTTTAAGGTGTAGGTTAAGCTGGTCTGCTCGCTTATCAGCCGACCAAATTACTTCTAGGTTGAGCATTGGCATGTGACACGGCAAGTGTGACTAAGCTGACTGCTGAAATGCGCTAGCCCATAGTAGGAAATGTAACGCTTGATCAAGAGTCCAATCTTAGCAATATTATACGATATGCCATGACTGCAATGCTAATCGAAATTAAATAAAACTTGGCTTTAATTGCTAATTCGAGCCCTAAAGAGGAGATTGTAATTTCATTTGGCCGAACAACTTGCTGTTGGCTTTGAACCCGAAGTCAGATTTGCCTACTGGAATTTGACTTAACTTGGTGGGCGTCAACTTGTACCCCAGGGTTGAAAGTTATAGGCCTCTTTCCTACAACACAAACGCTCTATTTTGTACCCTGGGGTGGAAAACTTCAGGAGTCTTTCTTGTAATATAATAAAATGATAATGATGGATATATCATGATGGCGCTACATATATATATACTCTACACTAGCCAAACGTCTGAAGCCATCATCATCATTATCATCATAGATTATCATCATAGATGTAGATGTGGTAGGAAGATCTCTATAACATAATACTGCGGACCCTACCTTTTTCCCTACCTTTTCGCTTATTTCGAATCCTGCACCTAAGGCTAACCCAACCCCCAAGACGCCTGGGATCAAAGGTCATCATGATGGTTACCATGCAGTACCCACCTACCGGCAGTACCCACCTACCGGCAAGCAAAAAAAAAGTTTCCCCATACAAACTGCTATCTTTCAACCCCCTC
>JABEEM010003206.1:0-12904 GCA_013363185.1 Fusarium secorum | reverse complement strand
TTCTTAAGCTCTGTATTAAAGAGTAAGTAAGGTTTATTAATAAAAGTAATAATAAATATCTTTATTTTATTTTAGGTTTTCTTAAAGACTTATTAAGATTAAAAAAGTTTAAGTTTATTATACTAATTTTTAAATTATTATTTCTTAATGTTAAAATTACCTATGTTTTAGAGGTTTTTTAAGATTATAATTAAAAAAAATATAAAGTTTATTATTATCTTTTTTATTAATATTTATTAAACTTTTAATAATTTCTTATATTTATTTTTAATAATTAATTAATATTAATAATATTACTTATTATCTTATAATTTATAGCTAATTATTATTAATTCTTTATAATACGATATTTATATCTTTTAGATATTAAAATCCTTAAGCTCTTATAAAGGTCTTATTAATAATATTTACTTCTATATTATACTTAAGGTATATTTATATTATAATAGCTTTATAGCTATATATCTTAATTATAATTAATATTCTCTTCTTAAAGTAAGTTTAGAGTATATTTAGATTAATATAAATATTAAATAAAGATTAATCTATATTATTAATTTATATTAATTTTTTATTCTTTTTATTTACTTTATTTTCTTTAGTTTAAGATAGTTTTTAAAGTAATAACTTATCTTATAATAATTATAATATTGTATAAAGCTAAAGTCTTTTTTCTTTTCCTTATCTTTAGAAATATAGATAGAGAAGTAATTTAAATTACTCTCTTAAAGATATTAATATTAATATAATCTTAAAAGTTCTTAAGGTTAATATAGCTTTTTCTTAATTAATAAGATATTAAGAGTATTTTCTATATATTTATTCTTCTTATTTAATATATCTTATAATTATTATATAAATTAAATAAGTTTTTCTTAAGTCTTTAAAAGCTTGATATCTCTTTAAAAAGCTATAAGGTTCTTAAGTAAAGATAATAATTTAATATAATATTAATATATATATATTAATAAATTAAGTTTATAAAAAAGATAATCTTTAATAAAAATAAAGTATTTATAGAAATCTTAAGGTAATTAATTAAATTATTATCAAGTATTCTTAAGTTCGGTAATAATAAGAATTTATTAATTCTCTTTATCTTTTATAAGAATTAAAGATTATTCTTAGAAAGCTTTTTAATCTTTTTAAGAACTTCTCTTTTTTCTTTTATTTATTTATTAAGATAATTAAATTATATAAGTTAAGTATTTAGAGTTATATTATTATAAAGAAAGAGAATATAGCTCTTATTAATATAATATTATTTATATACTTTTTAAAGCTTTAATTCATATTATTAAGTTATTTATGTCTTTTTTAGAAAATAATTAAATATTTAAAAATAATAATATTTTTAGCTTTAATCTCTTTTTCTTTATTAAAAGAAAAGTTATTTTATTATTAATAGTAATTTAATAAAATATTAATACTTATTGAATATATATCTTTAAAATTAAGAATTATAAAAATAATTTCTTAAGTATATTTTCTTTAAATCTTAAAGGGGTTCTTTTAATTATTATTATCTCTAATTAACTGTTTAAGTTCTTTTTCTTATTATTAAAATATAAGTTTCTCTTTTAATTACTTAATATAAAGTTCTAAAGTAATAAGTTAGATATTATATATTAGATAATTTATATAAGTAATAATTTAAGATAATTCTTCTTTTGAAGTAAAATCATAAATAATTCTTAAAGTAATTATTATTAATTTATTTAGTTCTTAACTTAAAGTAATAATTTTTTAATTATTTATTATTATACTTAAGTAATTTAAAGTAAAAAGCTTTAGAAATATCATAATCTATTTTTAGAAAGTTAAATAGATATAATAGTATTATATTAATTAAAGCTTAAAGAGAAGGAATTCTATCTTAAGGGATTTTTATAGAATTATCCTTAAAGTTATATAATTATGTAGTTAGGGGATAAGGCTTAATCTAAATAGTAGTGAGGTTATTATTATAATTCTTTTTTTATTAATTATTAAGATTATAGCTAGTCTTATAATAACTATAATTATATAATTATAAGCTATTTTATATAAGTATTATATTAATAATTATAATTAATAATTAAGATAAGAACTATATTTATAAGTTTATACTTGATTTCTTATTTAATTAAGATCTAACTAACTTTTAAGTAAAAATATAATACATATATTAATTATAATATTTTTTTAAATAAAATAAAAGAAAAAAGCTAATATAGATATTAAGAAATAATATTTATATTACTTAATTAAGGTAATTATATTATTAAAGTAAATAGATAATATTAAGTTTCAGATATTACCTTATTATAAAAGCTTTATGGTTTAAGTATTATAATAATATTTTATAATTATTAATAAATACCTATATTTTATAACTCTTCTTAAATATTTAACTATCTTATAAATATAATATTATAATAAAAATATTAAAGAGAGTACTCTCTTTATAAAAACTACTTAAGACTTATAAATAATCTTATTATAATCTCTTATAATTTTATATAATTTAGACTCTCTAACTTATAATTAATATTTAGATTTCTTAAGTATTTATAAAGCTCTTATATAAATCTTTATGATACTTATTTAATTCTTTTCTCTCTTTAATTTCTCTTTTCTTTCTTTTTTCTTTTTTATTTTATATAATCTCTTTAATTTATATACTTTTGATTTTTACATTTTATCTTTAATCTTAGTTTTAATTAACTTTTCTTTATTATCTGTACTCTAATTTCTTTATATTCTTATTATTATATTTAATAATAAATATTATTACTCTCTTTTCTCTAAGCTCTTAGACAGTAAGCTTAAGATATCTCTAAAACTCCTTAACTTCTTAATCTCTTAAATAACTTATAATTATTATAATTATTATAATTATAATTAACTTAAATAAACTCTCTTAAATCTTAACTTTATAAATAATTTATATAATTTTTATTAAGTCTTTTATATTTTTAATAATCTTTATACTTTTTATTATAAAAAGTATATTAAAGATAAAAGAGATTATAATTTATAGGTTTTTTCCTGAATATATTTTATTATTATATATTAATCTTATTTATGTTTTTAATTATAATTAAGAGTAATTAAGATAATATTGATTAAATATTAAATTTTATTTATATAATTATTATTAATAAAAATAAAAATACATAATTTTAATTTTAATATAATATGTATAAAAAATTGATATATATTTTTTATTAATTATTAAAAGCTTTTATTATTTTAGAGATTACTTATTTAATTATTTTTTACTTTTTTAGTCTAAGAAATTTCTTTTTAAATATTATAATTATTTTAACTTATTATTATATTATATTAAAATATACTTATCTTTTTAGAGTTTAGAGAGTAAAAAGATTTAAGAGATATTTTATATTTCTTAAGTTCTATTCTTAAAGTTAATTAATATTAAATATATAGCTTAATAAGTTATAATCTAAGCTTTTATTAAATAAGTTTTAAAAAATATTAAAAAAAAACTGTATTAATATCTTAATATTAATAAGCTTATTTCTCTTATTTAACTTTATTTCAAGTTTTAATTTTTATAAATAATTTATTTTAATTGTAAGTTTAATTTTAATTTTTATTAATATTAAAGCTTAAGCTATAACTTTACTTATTAAATATCTTTTTTTTCTTACTTAATTCTTTTCTATTTAAGCTATACTTTCTTTTATTTAGATAAGGCTTTTTTATTATAATAATCTTTAATTTATAATATTATCTTTACTTTTTAAGTTACTCTAAGGCTTTTATAGATCTTTATATTTAATATTTTAATAATATTTATATTAATGCTTTTTTCTTTTTTAATTTTAATTAATTCTATAATTCTTAAAAAATATAAATATTTTATATTTTATTTCTTATCTTTATATATTATTTTAATAAATACTTTATTAATTATTTTTATAAAATATTTCTAATAAAGATTATAATAAATTAACTTAACAAATAGTAATTTAGTAATATAATAATATAATAATATGACTAATCTTTATAATTAAGAATTAAAATAAAAAGAGATTTATTTATAGTTTGATTATTTATTTAGCTTTTTATAATATTCTTATTATTAATATCTTTAGATTTTAATTAATTACCTTTCTTTAATTATTCTCTTTTCTTTAAAATTATTTTTTGTTTATAATTTTATTTTCTTATCTTTTTATTTTATTTAAGTCTTTATTTATATTACTATAATTTAAAGAGTATTTTTTATATTTATAATAATAATTTATTAATTATTTTTAACTAATTAGCTATTTTACTGAATAAAATAATATAATTCTTCATAGATCTATTTCTTTTCTTTAATTTATTTAATTTTCTATGAATTATTTTCTTTTTTAAGATTTAGTATTAATAAAGAATTATTATTTTCTTAATTTTTTACCTAATATACTTTAAAGTGGCTTATATAAAAAATAATATAAATCTTTATATATTAACTTAGTAAAGCTAAGTAATATATTTATAGCTTAATATATTTAATAATTCTAAAAAAGCTGATAAATCTTAAACCTAGTTTCTTCTTTTTATTTTTAAGCTTTAAGTTCTTAATTAAAAATATAATTAACTATTCTTATTTAAAATTTATCTCAACATTTGAAATTAAAGTATTTTATTTATTTTTTAATAATACTTTATCAATATATTATTAATTTATCTCTTAACTACTCAAGTTTTTATATTTTATATTACATTTCTAAGACTCTCTCTTTTAAGTTATTATTTCTAATAATAACTTAGAATTTAAAGTTAAAACTTATTAAAGCCTTATTTAGAGTTATTTCTATAATAATATTAATACTTAAATTATAAATATATTAGACTATTTATAAAAGTTTTAATTGAGTATTTTAATTACTTGTAATAAAATTCTTTAAGTAATAACTTAATAATTAATTTATTCTTCCTATTTACTTATTAATTTACAGATAAAAAGCTATTAATAGTTATTATTTAATCTTAAAGTAATAATACAATTCTAATTAAAAAGTATTTATAAATATAAAGCTTTAATTTAATAATGTTTTTTTCAATATATTAAATTATAATTTAATCTTATTATAAGAAAACTATTAAGCTTAGATATAATAATCTTAATAAAGATCAATAGAAATTATATAAACTTTATAAGTTTATTTATAATTATTTAGATTATATTTAGTTTTTTATTTTTAAAGATAATTAATAATAACTTTATAATAAAATCTATAATTACTTTTTTAAAGAATTAAGATAAAATTAATAGACTTTTTAATTTCTTATAGAGTTAATATCTCTTTAAGATAATATCTTAGTAAATTTTATAAATAGTTATATATTACTTTATATTAGATTTAAGACTTTCTTAATAAAGTTTTCTCTAAATTAACTCTTAAGTTTTTTTAACTTTAAAATAATTTATAAAAACGTTATTATAATATATCTTAAGAATTCTTTTCTTTAAGCTTAGTTTTAATAATATATAAAGCTTATTCTTAAAATAAAATAAATTATTTCTTATTATTTATTTTAAAGAGCTTTTATTATTATTTACTTAAAATATTTTAATCTTTTACCTAGTATTAATCTATCTCTTAACTAAGCTAGCTAAATAACTTTAATTATTAGCTTTAATATCTTATTTTCTAGAGATTTCTCTTAATATAAAGACTTTATAATAATCTTATTAAGAATTATTATAAAAAATCTTAATATTTTATAAGACTATATATTTAAATTCAAATTTTAATTAATATTATTTATATCTTATAATAATAAAACTAAATTAGAATTAATATTTAAAGATTTCCTATCTAGCTTAAACTTACTTAAGGTTTAAAGCTAATATACTCTCTTTATAAATATTTTATTCAATTTCTTATTTTATTATTAATTTTTTATTATAACTTATATTTTAGCTATTTTTTTTTTCAAAGATTTAATTAAGTCTAGCTCTTAATATTTCTCTCTCTTAACTCTGGAAAGTCTTAAAGAGATATTAATAAAATGAATTAACTCTTTTTAATATTTAATTATAAAATTATATATTATGAAATATAAATATTATCTTATTTATCTCTTATTTAATTTAATAATCTTTCTAAATAATTAAAGATTTTAATAATTACTTAGAATTTCTATTTATTTTCAAGATTCTTTAAGGTAATATTATTAATATTTAAATAACTTAATAATAATTATTATTTCTTCATTAAATATATTATATTATCTCTTAAAGTTATTAAATTTTTAACACTAAAATGTTATAAAATAATACTTTTTTTTATTATTTAATTAAGATAAGATATTAATTATGATATAATTTAATATATTAACCTTATTATAAATATATCTCTTTAGATCAAAGTATTATAAGACTAAGGCTTTCTTAAACTTAATAATAAAAGCATAAAATATTTATTTTTCTTACTTATTTAACTTTATACTCTTTAATTTCTTTTTATGTTGATTTTCTTTTAAGAGAGTAAGAGATATCATAATCTTTAAAAATTATAAATAAACTATTTATAAAAGTTATAAAATTCGAAAAAGATTTATATTTCTTTATAAATAATTAGCTTAGATTACTTAATAATAATCTAAATCCTAGCTAAGTCTATCTTTATACTTTTAATAATTAAGATAAGTCTTAAGAATTTAACTTAATCTTAATAAAATAATACTTAAAGAGTTTTATATATAATTTAATAGTCTTTATTTCTTTTAAGATTTATTTTAAATAATTAATATATTTATTTCTTATTTTAATGAAAGCTAAGATATTATTAAAGTAAATAATATAAATAATATTGATTAAGCTTTAAAAAGCTTAATAAATATAATATTAAAATATAACAAATATAGTAATTAATTTAGATAATATTAGGATATATTTAAAATAATTATAATAAGTTTAAAAAGCTATCTTTTATTTATTATCTTTTTAAATATACATTTAATAATATATATCTTTAATATTAATTTTAGAAAAACATTTAGCTTTTTAGATTTAATTTATAATCTTTAAAATTAAAAGTAAAGAATATTAATTCTTAATAATTATAATATTTAGCTCTTAATAATTTATATATAAGTAAAGATCTTTATTCTTTTTAAGTATAAAAAAAATAAAGAATCTTATAAGACTCTTAAATAAATAAATTTAATTATTTTTTAAATTCTTTTAAATATATTTTTAGGGTTTCTCTAATTTAACTTATAATAATAAATAAATAGAGCTATAAAAGAGATCTTTCTCTTTAATTAAGTTAATTATATAATTTATTTTCTTAAAATTAAATATCTTAATTACTTTATTATAACTAAAGATCTTAATATATACCTTGTGTTCTAAGGGTATTCTCTTAGAGTAATTATGTTTTCTAAACTTTTTATTAAAAAGTAAATAAAGTTTATTAATAAAAATAATAATAAATATCTTTATCTTACTTTAAGTTTTGTTAAGGAATGATTAAGATTAAAGGAATTTAAATCTATTATAATAATCTTTAAATTATTATTTCTTAATCTTAAAATTAACTATAATTTAAAGATCTTTTAAAATTATAATTAAGAGAAATATAAACTTTATTATTATCTTTTTATTAATATTTATTAAACTCTTAATAATTTCTTATATCTATTCTTAATAATTAATTAATATTAATAATATTATTTATTATTTTATAATTTATAGTTAATTATTATTACCTCATTATAATAAAATATCTATATCTCTTAAATATTAAAATCCTTAAGTTCTTATAAAGATCTTATTAATAATATTTACTTTTATATTATAATTAAGATATATTCATATTATAATAGCTTTATAATTATATATCTTAACTATAATTGATATTCTCTTCTTAAAATAAGTTTAAAATATATTTAAATTAATATAAAGTATTATTATATAAATAATAATTAAAGATTAATCTATGTTATTAACTTATATTAGTTTTTATTTTTTTTATTTAATTTATTTTCTTTGAATTAAAGTAACTTTTAGAGTAATAATTTATCTTATAATAATTATAATACTCTATAGAGCTAAAATCTCTTTTCTTTTCTTTACTCTTATCTTTAGAAATATAAATAAAAAAGTAATTTAAATTATTCTCTTAAAAGTATTACTATTAATATAATCTTAAAAATTCTTAAGATTAATATAACTTTTTCTTAATTAATAAAATATTAAAAGTATTTTTTATATTTATTCTTTTGATTTAACATATCTTATAATTGTCATATAGGTTAGATAAGTTTTTCTTAAGTCTTTAGGAGCTTAATATTTTCGTAAAAAGCTATAATATCTTTAAATAAAAATAATAATTTAATATAACATTAATATACATATATTAATAAATTAAATTTATAAAAAAAAGTAATTTTAAATAGAAATAAAGTATTTATAAGAATCTTAAAATAATTATTCAAGTTATTATTAAGTATTCTTAAGTTAAGTAATAATAAAGATTTGATACTTCTCTCTATTTTTTATAAAAATTACGAATTTTTTTTAAAAAGCTTTTTAATCTCTTTGAAAAGCTTTTCTTTTTTCTTTTATTTATTTATTAAGATAATTAGATTATATAAGCTAAGTATTTAAAATTATATTATTATAAATAAAGAAAATATAACTTTTATTGATATAATACTATTTATATACTCTTTTAAAGCTTTAATTTATATTATTCAGCTATTTATTTTTCTTTTAAAAAGTAATTAAGTATTTAAGAATAATAATATTTTTAGCTTTAATCTCTTTTTTTTTATTAACAGAAAAGCTACTTTATAATTAATAGTAATTTAATAAAGTATTATTACTTATTTAATATATAATTATATATCTTTAGAGTTAAGCATTATAAAAATAATTTCTTAAATATATTTTTCTTAAGTCTTAAGAAAGTTCTTTTAATTATTATTATTATCTCTAATTAACTATTTAAGTTCTTTTTCTTATTATGAGAATATAATTTTCTCTTTTAATTACTTAATATAAAGTTCTAAGATAAGTTAAAAATTATATATTAAATAATTTATATAAATAATAATCTAAGAAAATTCCTTTACTTAAATAGAGTTATTAATAATTCTCAAGATAGTTATTATTAATTTATCTAGTTCTTAACTTAAAGTAATACTTCTTTGATTATTTATTATTATATCTAAGTAATTTAAGATAAAAGCTTTAGAAATATTATAATAATTTATTTTTAGAAAGCTAAGTAAATATAATAATCTTATATTAACTAAAGCTTAAGGAGAAAGAATTCTATCTTAAGGGATTTTTATGAGATTATCCTTAGGGTTATATAGTTATATAGTTAAGGGATAAGGCTTAATCTAAATAGTAATAAGGCTATTATTATATTATACCTTTATTTAGAAATTAAAAGCTTAATTACTTTATATAAAGTTAATAAAATATTTAACTTAACTTTATTATTATTCCATATTTATTTAATTTTATTTATTTATTTATTTTTTTCTTATTATTAATTTTATATAAGATAATTAAGCTTTTAACTTCTAAATAAAGACTAAAATAATAAGGCCTTCATAATAAGTTTATATATTAAAATTTAATATTAAAGAAAGTCTATTTATTTTAATATTATAGTTACTGCCTTAACCAAGTAATATAAATACTACTTCTTAATAACTATATTAGCCTTCTTCCTTTACTTTACTTAAAAGATCATTAATTAACTTTTATAATTATAGCTAATATCTTTATTATACTTCTAAAGTATATTCCTTAACCTGACTTTCTCTATACTTATTAATTATAATTATTAATATTAATTATAATTATTAATATTAATTATAATTATTAATATTAATTATAATTATTAATATTAATTATAATTATTAATATTAATTATAATTATTAATATTAATTATAATTACTAATATAATATTATAAAATAGCTTATAACTATATAATTATAATTATTATAAGACTAGCTATAATCTTAATCTAGTTATTAAACTTAATATAATAATAATTAATAAAAAAGAACTTAAAAAGATATATATAATAATAATTATTATTAAGAAAAACTTCTTATTAACATATTAATTTAACTTTATTAAGATAATTATCTTGAATTCTAGTTTAATTAACTTAATCTATTATATAAATTAATAATATTTTAATTATTTAATCAATTTAATTTAAATTAATAATGTATTATGAAGTCCTGAGAGTTTAACGAGATATTTAAAAGAAAGTTATTTTTTCTAATTAAATTAAGTAATCTTTTTTATTATTTTTATAGATAATTAAATTATATATAAAGAATAGCTTCTTAATATATTTAAAAAAGTTATTAATATAAAGAGAGAGTTACTTTTAAAGTAAAGATAAAATAAAATAATAGTAAAGTTCTGCTAACATATATTAGACTTAAGATAGATAGAGATATTAAGTAAAGCCTAGAGAGTAAGGAGAGATACTCTATGGACTGAAAGTTTTACTGAAGGAATTAAGTTAGCTCTATTTATATAAGTTAGTTAGTGAAAGTTAAATTGACTTAAAATCATAACTCTATTAACTAAATATATATATTAGAGTATATAATTAATTAACTTTATAGATAAAAATAAATAAAGTGATATTAATAAAGAAATAGTAATTTAAACTAGAGTTAATTCTATTTATAGATATATTATTTTTTCTTTAAAAATAACTTTCTCTTTATATTAAGAATTTTTTTAAATATACTAAGAAATTGATTTTTATATATAATTAAACTTAGAAAAATAATAAAGAAAATTACTTATTTTACTTAAAGAGAATAACTTTCTTTTAAATATTTTTTTAAGTCTTAAAGACTTAATAACTTATTATTAACTTAAATTAAATTAATTAAATAAAGAAAATATTATTAATTTATATAATAAATTAATTTAATTAAATTATAATTAAAAATAATTATTCTAATAAAGCTATATTAATACTTTAATAAAAAGATCTTTTTAATAATAACTATTATTATATATATCTCTTTAAGTTTTTTTTATTAATTATTATATTAATAAATTTAAAAACTAAGTTACAATTATAATTAATTTTATAATAATTATAATTATATAATTATAAGCTATGTTATATAGTAAATATAATATCAATAATTATAATTAATAATTAATAGGTAAATAAAAGAACATATTTTATAATAAGTATATTAATTATAGTATATTATAAAAGTTAATTAAAAAGTAATTTTTTAAGTAAAGTAAAGAAAAAAAAGCTAATTTAATTATCAAGAGATTTATAAATAATATTTATATTACTTAATTAAGATAATAATTATATTATTTAAATAAATAAACTTTTTTTAATATTAGGTTTTAAAATATCAACTTATTATAAAGACTTTATTATTTAAGCTTTTATTTAAAAGTTAAAAGCTTAATAGCTTTATATCAGGTTAATAATAAAGAAAAAAAATAAGTTTAATTTAGCTATTAAATTTATTATAATAATCATTAATAAAAAAAAACTTAAAGAGATATATATAATAATTATTATTATTAAACGAACTTTTTATTAAAATATTAACTTACTTTTATTAAAATAACTTTTTTTAATTATAACTTAATTAACTTTTATTTATATAATTATTTTTACTTATTATTATTATTTATATTAATAGTTTTTAACTTTAAGTACTTATATTTATATAAAACTTAATATATTTTTCTTTTAAATTTTGTAACTATTTCATTTTTATTTATTCTATAATATATTATTTCTTTTATTATCATATATTTATAATTTAGAATTATAATTAAATTAATTTTTATTATAAGTCAATTCTCTATATTACTCTATTAATTTATTACTTAATAGCTTTAAGTTATTTGTTATATAAATTTTTTATAAATAATTATAATAAATTCACTTTTTTTAAGCTTTTAATTTATTTCTTTAAGTAACTTCTCTTTAAGCTTATTAAGTATTTTTATTTTATATTTAAGAAAGTCTTTATTAATTAACTTATATTAAAGCTATATAAACTTAAGAATTTTATAATTAAAGAATATATATTTAATATACATAATATTATTTATATATTTTTAAGTTTTTATAATTTTTAAGGCTTTATTATATAACTGATTAAAATTACTTTTATTAATAGCTTTATTACTTATATTATTTCTTTTGATTATATAAAAGTTTTTTATCAAATAAGACTTATTAAGGCTAAGTCCTTATAAGTTTTTTATTAATAAACATTATTATAATTTAAATATGATATTATTAATAATTATAATTAAAAAGAACTTAAGTTAAATAATTTATTGTATAGTACATACTTAAAATATAATATTCTTTAAAGTAAGTTATAAAAAGAAAATGTATATTAATTAAAATATAAATAATGCTCTTTGATTAACTTAAGTATCCTTAAATGTAAGCTATAATTAAGATAATTAACTTAATAAAATTAACTTAATAAAGCTTTATTATTTAAGAGATAACAAATATTTAAACTATATTAGACTTTAAAGATATTTAAATATACTTTTTAAAATTAATATATACATTTAAAAAAGAAATAACTTAATTAAATTAAATAGCTTTGTATATTAATATTATGAATTGATTAATTGTTTATTAAAAATAATTTCTTAATATATTTAAAAGAGTTATTAATGTAACAAGAGAGTTATTTTTTTTAAAAAAAAATATATTTATAAATAGAGTTTTATTAATTAATAAAAATTAATAAATAGATTTCATATAATATAAAGGAAAAAAGAAAAGATATATATATAAATATAAGATAATAATAAAATTAAAACAAATTAAATTAATTTTTATATAAATTAATGAATGAAAGTTAATTAACTTTTATCAATTAACGTGCATTATAAGCGA